>PVHY01001012.1:0-171768 GCA_004024945.1 Uropsilus gracilis | reverse complement strand
AGCAATTACGACTGCCCTAAGAGTTAAACTTTCAAATCAATCCTACCAGAACAGGCTCTCAAGCCAAGGGATTGCCTGTCAGATGATAAAATCCACAGCTACTGCCCAGGGCCATAGCCCTGGTATGCAGAAAACATGGAAGAAAAAATAGATTAGGAAGCCTCCATTGTTAGCAGATGGTGATAGTATCAACATAACTAAAGAAAAAGCTCATGAAACAGAAGGAAGGTTAGTCAGCTAGAAAAACGCAAAGAAATGGCAGTTACAACAACAAACATAGCAGCACCCTCCAAAGCATGTTGCCCAAAGAAGGAATCTCAGCCATGTCCTGGTCTCAAAGCTGGTTCCTCTTTGGCCCAATGACTTCTCCACCACTCAAACTGACATACCAGTCTTTCAGAGCCTGAAGTCAGAACACTATGTATAAATCTAAGCCTGCTTGTTCCAATGCCCAGGATTTCTACCTACAGGGAGAAAACTGGAGGATACCATCTGTATATTCCAGAGAGTCTTATGATAGAGATACTGTGTTTCCATTAGTGTTTTTAGATGTTGTCTCTATACATCCAGTCCAGGGAGCCTAAATATTTGAGTTGTTTGTCTTCATGTGACTCAAAACACACTTTAGTGTGCAAAGTCAAAAACTAGACTCTGCAGAGCTATGAAGAGATCAGAGGACATCAGTGGAGTGGAGGGGCAAAAGGGTAGAGGGTCTCTCAGAGGATGCTTTCTCTAGACAAGCTATTTAATTAACAGCGATAAGACATTTATAAAGACAGAATCTGTGGGAACCAGAATTAAATGTGAGAAAAACTAAGGTGAGTTTTCAAAGATATAACATTAACCCATAACCACTGAGGTAGCTAGAAAAAAAAAAACAGGCAATAATAACCAGTGCTTGTGAGAGATGTGAAGTTGGGATCCTCATATGTTGTTGGTAAGACTGAAATAGTGTAACCACTTTGACAACTAATCAAAAGTACAGTGCAGAATTACTACAAACCTCAACAATTCTACTGCTATAGAAAAACCAAAAATTACTGAGAACATATTTCTACACAAACACTTGTACACAAATATTCAAAGAATCATTACTTAGAAGGAAAACAACCCAAATGCCCACCAACTATAAGATAGTATAATTCCACAAATGTATAAATTAAATGTGGCAAATCCAAACAATAGAGCATTACACAACCATAAAGAAAACAAAAAAACAAAAAACAAAAAAACACTGAAACATGCTATGGTAGTGGAGGAATGGGAAAGTGTTACACTATGTGAAAGAATAAGTGAAGGAAGAAAACTACACTAAGCCACAAAAAACCCACAGAGTATCTCATTCCATTTATATAAAAGTTCCATAATAGACAAAACTATAAGGACAAACAGTGGTTGTCTGAGGTTGAGAGTGGGGAAAGGCAGTTGGGAGGGATGGGAGAAGTTCAAGTAGTGGGAGCTGAAGGGAGTGGGTAATGTGGTGATAGGTGCATGTCTCCAAACATACAAAAAAACCACTGACTTGTACACTTCAAATGCATTAATGGTTTCCTAGGTGAATTATATTTTTCTGATGGTATTAAGAATACACCTATTTCTATTTTGCCTGGAAAGTTTACTGTTAAAAATATCGTAACTATGATATCAAGTAGCTACTATCTACCAGACACTATCACACAGCAATTTACCCATACTATCTCACTTGTTTCTCATAAAATTTCTATGAGGGAGAGAGAAACCATTTCAAAACAGTATCACTATGCAGTGATATAAAGAAGAGAGGCATCCCGGTAAAATCCATGCTGACTAAAAGTTCAAAAGATGCAACTATTTAGAGAAAAAAATGACCAGAATTCCATTCACTGAAACTGCATAGACCTCAACGGCAGGCTAAGTGCAGTGTGGTGGGTCCCTTCATAGGAGAAGTAAGAGTCTGGGAAGCACCCAGTGGTGCTAATGGCAAGTCCAAGAGCACCCAGTAGAGTAATCACCGGAAGGTAGAATCAACATAGAGGAGATGAGAGCTTTGTTCACTGCTCCCAGAACTGGATTGCTGCCTCATATTCCCCAAAAGGAGTAAAGTATGCTTGATAGGATTACAAAAATAACATGTGCACCTTGTAAAATATTTTTCAGAAAATGTAAAAAGTGCAAAAAAAGAAAGTAATCATCAGCTAGAACCAGCATCATCATTTTGGTGCTGATTAACAGTCAACAGCTGGTGCTAAGTAAACACAAATTGAATTTAAAATTTTTGCCTCTTCTCTGGGCTCAGATCCAGTTCACAAGGACATGTCCACTGGCACTGAGGTCAAAATCATTGGTAAATACATGGTGTATTTATGTATTTCTACACAAACACTTGTACATAAATACTCAGAGAATCATTACTCAAAGGTAAATAACCCAAATGTCCGCCAACTGTATCAGAGTGTAATTCCACAAACGTAAAAATTAAATGTGGCAAATCCAAACTAGAGTATTACACAATCATAAAAAAGAAATAAAAAATTATGGTGTCTCTCAGAAAAACTGTGAAGACAAACTGAAGTCAGACAGACAGTCATACTGAAGAGCTGATATACTTGCTCTTTCTGTGCCACAACTGAGACAGAGAGACGAGCTGTGGAGATCTAGCACTGAAATTCCTGCAGGGGAATAGTGACCGGAGGTTTCCAGACCACCAGTGAAGTCTGCCATCAGAAAAATGAAGGAATTGAAAGGCCAGGAGAAGCTCCATCATGTCAACACTGCTAGTCTATAAGTAAGTTAATATATGTACCCCCAAAAAATAAATAAAAGGTTCAACAGTCAAGAAACACTCGGCAGAAATATGCCATTGAAAACTCTGACTTGGAAACTTCTAAGACAACCATGGAGAGGAGAAACCACAGCCACAGTTTCCCTCTGCAAATAGGGCCCCGCAGAGAGAGAGAAAAGAACCTACCAAATCTACAGAAAAAAAAGGGGAGCTATAAAAAAGAGAAGGGCCTTATTCACCTGTCTGTCTCAAATCTCTCCAAGGAAGGCTATGGAACTAAATCTGTTCACCTCAAAGTACTAGCAGTGGAGAGTAGAAGATGGAAGGATGACAAACATTATGACTTCCAGGTTGAGGCTTCCAAAAGGTAAACTTTCTCAAGGTGAAACAGGAGACTGATTTTTGCTGGGCCCTGGTGTTCTTAGGAATAGAACATTCTTCACTCAGCAGATCTCTTGTCCTTTCAGCAGGAGTCAGAAGAGAGGCCACTGCCTCCTGTGAACTCCTGTTCTTAATTGTTAAAGTCACAGTGTCATCAACCAGGATCCAGCAGCTCCAACCCAGTTGTCATCTTGACCTGAAAACAGAAGCCAAAAGCAAGAGAAGCCAAAAGCAGGGAAAGCCAGGCTTCAATCGAGACAAACAATCCTCATTTGCAAGGCCTTTGAGGTGTCATGGTGCTATGCTTGTTATAAATGGATCTGCCAAGGAACCTGAGACATGAATGCCAGCTCCTGGCAATGCCAACCCCATCTCTTGACTGCCCTGCAGCGGCTCATGCATTTTATCCATGTCTAGTCAACAACCAAGCAGCTCTCCAGCTTCCAGAGCTAGAGCCAAGTTCCAGAGCTGCATTTCAAGTTTGATGATTTTATAATTCTTAGCTCTATAATGGCTCCACAACCTCTACCTCCAACTAACTTTGGGTTGCAGCTAAGTTCTAGAAAGGGAGATTTCCAGGAAAAAGAGGTGGGGGTAGAGTCAGAACAAAAAGTTGATACACCAAGTCATTCAAATGATAATTTGGAGAGGTAACACTGCAAAATGGTGATGAGCACATCTCTGAGCAATCAAGACCAAGGTTCAAGGCCAGGAGCCTTCAAGAAGAATATTTATTTTCTCTCTCAGATATTAAATAATAAGTCCACCTAACACAGCTATTAAGACAAACAAAACAAAGCAGGTACACAGTAACTATTATACTAATAAAGATTATCAAGAATTCATAGAAAATAAAGAGGTTCCTCAATTCGGTTTTCCATTTCACAACACTTTAATAAAACTACTTAAAGTTATTATGGGGGGTTGGAGGTTTAAAAGACATTTAAGGCTACTCTTGCCCTCACTAGTTTAAAGTCTTACAAGTATGAACAATAAAAACAATTACATCAACACTTAAATTAAATAAAAGTCATTGGTTCTACAAAAGGAAAAAAGAGGATGGTCAGGACAAGACAGGAATGACACGGTCAGTAATTAGTTGTACATCCTCAGTCACCTTAAGTGCTAAGAGTCAGGGATTGCCCCAAAATGGGAATATAAGATTTTTCATTCCCATCTGAAATTTCGGCAACCCATTTCCCAAAAGAAATACCAATGCCAAAAATGCACATAAAAATATGCTCAACTAGATTAGTAACTAAAAAAAGTCTATTAACAAGGACTATCCAATTTCCCACCTGGTTCAGTGGTTAAGATCAAAATGAACCACAACACTTAGTGCTGGTAAAGGTGAGTAAACAGATATGCTCACCCCTGCCAGTGGGAATGTAGGTGACTATATCCTCTCTGGAACACAGTTTGACACTGGGCATTAAGATTATAGGTTAGCATATTCTTTGATCTAGTCTTCTAGTAACTTTTCCTAAATAAGTAAGACAAGCATTAAAATACAAATGCATAAGGACAGTTATTTTGGGTTCTTACCCCAAGACATTGGAAACAACCCACATCTTCTGCAGAAAATTGCTTAAACAAAGTATGTTAAATCCATATATAGAATACTGCACTGCTATAAAAAAAAAAATCTATTTATCCTAAGTTGGAAAAATGTTCAAAACATGGTGGTAATTAGAGAAAAACCAATTTGCAAAGGGTAGATATATATTACTTTTATTTAGTTTTACTTTTAAAAGATGCATGTGCAACTGGGCACATTACTAAACACACACACACACACCCAAGCAACCACACAACAGACATTCAGTGTCAGCTCTGATTCTCCCTGGGAGGGAGGGAGTTTTACTGCATTTTTTTAATTTCCTCAACATTCTATAATAATCATGTATTGCTTTGTATTGCCCCCACATTAATCAGATTTGTTTTAAGGGCTAAGATGAGATGAAATGATGAAATCAAAGAACAGTCTCTTATCATCTCACTATGATATTACTCCATGTTTCAAGGTCAAAAGCAACTTTCTAAAAATGTTAAAGTGTTCATTTGCATTTTTTAATTTTTTTGCATGTTCTTTTATTTCATGCTCTTGAAAAGCAAAATACAATGATAAGAGCAGAGGATTGCAAACTAACTATAACTAACAAAAAAAGATTTTCAAAACTCTAGGAACAGAAAAAAAGTGACCTAGCATTCTGGAGGCATACATTGATGTTACATACAAAATCACTGTCAGTCTTCACCACAATGTCATCTGTTAGTGGACGCACCATCATCCCATTGTTTGTCTTGTCTCTCCTCTTTTTAGACGGAACTCGGTCATGTCAAGTCAGGAACTCATCTAAAACCCATTCTCAATAAGATCGCCTTCTGCAGCACTGAGGATGAGGACTTCAGTCTATCTTTTTTTGGGAAACACGATTTTACTAGGAACAAGGTCCAAGGAAGCCTGCACTCCTTCCTCCAACACCACAAGGCACGAATGCCTTGTTGTTTCCTATGTCCTCTCTATGAGCACTGCAGGTGATGCCTGCATCAGGCCAGACTGACTCCCAGGTGTTCGGGGAGGATGAACCCATATCTTACTGTGAAGGTCCTTCTATCCTCTATTCCCCACTCTCACCCGTCATTCCATGACAACTCCCACATTACCTTCCCTAGCTCAGGATTGACTTTTAAGTCAAAATACACTCAAATGCTCTAAAATGTTTAGAACACTGGACAAATTTAGAAAAAAAGTGTTTTGTTTTCCCAGAACTCCTGATTCAAGGACAGATCAAATGTCCTGTAATAGCACAGGATACATGAGACTATTTTGCCTTGTTTTTTGGTGTAATTCCTTGTCTTTACAGTCCATATAGACTGCAAACTACCACCCCAAAATTGCTTAATGGAATCAGTTACTTTTCCTTTTCAATTTTCAGAGCAGTTTCCAAAAGCAGCAAAGTTCCTACTGAAACCAGTAATCAAAAGACTATCAAGCTATCCTGTTGGATGGCAGTTTTCAGGACACGGCATTTGACTCAGCAAATTGGCAAAGAAAGCACAGCAAGGATGCTGCCTGGATGAGGACCAGCATGCCCATCTATTTCACATGAGGAGTCACATGGAGGATTTATGCCTAAGAATACCCATTCTGGAGTGCTCAAATTCACTTTCCAACATACCACTGAGCATAATGCCATGCAGAGGTACTACTGGAACAAGAGAACCACTTCCTGCGCTGTGTTTCTGTCTCAGTGTTGTAGAATTAGAAGCCTGCAAAGGTGAACAGTCTCCCATCTGCTTCCACCTCTCTGTCTCAAAAAACTGATGAATGGCCCAGAGAGACAGCTGGGACTGGAGAGCCTTCATGGGGCCTCCCACCTGGACTGCAATCATATGCAAAATGTCAGAGGCCTCTGGTGAGTGTCAAGCTGTACCTTCCACAGCAAGCATCCTGATAGCCCTTCACAGTTGATGGCAGTGGGAGGCTGTACTTCCTGTGGTGTTACAAGGCACACAGAGCTGAGCACAGAGAGGACAGGCACGCATTTCCTCTGTCCTCAGCCCTGCCAAGTTTTCCACAGTAATCTCTCCAACACCCTCCACCCTCCTACATCTCCTTCCCTCTGTCAAGATCATCCCTTGTTTCCAAAATCCTTTACAACTTTGTCTGATTTTTTTTAAAAGGAGTTTAAAAAATGATCTATCAAAACAGGTGATATCCAATGTGGTAGCTCTTATTCATGTTTGACTATTTGCATTTAAATTAATTAAAATTAAAGTTTAAAACCCAGCTCCTTAGTTGTTCTAGCTGCTTATCAAGTGTTCAGTGGTCACCACACTGACAGTGTGGTTGGACAGCGTGTCCAAGATCACGCAGAGTTCTAGTGGATGATTCTAGTGAAAAGGATACCAGGAAAATGTCTCCCCACCCAGAAGCCAACCTGCTGCCAGTCTCCCTGTATCCTTGCAAAGATTTCTTTTTTATCTCCCCAAACAAATATGGTAGATACAAATTAGATACAAATTCTTGTTAAAACAAATGAGATCCCAAACACTATCTTGTTCCAAGTTTTCTTAATGAAACTTGGAAATCACAATATTAAGTGCTTTTATTGTTTTGAATGGCCTGTTAGCAATCTACAATGACCAGGACCACCAGGCACCATCTGTCATAATCATTCTCCTCAGTAGCCCCAAGATGCCCTGCTCCTTTCCCTACCAAACACTTTCCTCCTACTCTCAGTCTCTAACTCTTCAAACATTTCTTTGAGTTCCCCTCCTCTTATTCTAATAAAAACCTGGCTGTTCCTGAAATAGAAGCAGCACGTTTTCTCATTCACATTCCCAAAACCTATCCTTTCTCTGGTGAATTCCAAACCAGCTCTCTAATTTGCTCTGGCAACACACTCAGCTGTCCTCAGACTAAAGCAACATGTAATTCCTCTTCATTGCCCCCCAACTTTCAGTTACCAGCATTCATTGATTGACAACAGCATCTGCTTGCATCACTGTTGTCATCTCCTCCCAAACTTCTGCAAACATTCCCTTAATCTTAGCTGGAGCATCCAGCCAACACCTGGTTTCACAGATGTCCCTATCCTTTGTCTTCACCCCATCTCAACCACCTATACTTACCAAAAATTTACACCATCACTGAACCACTTGTGGGATCCTGGTCTTAGGCATTCCGCTCTCATTACCCTACACCAACAATTATGGACCTAATCAAGACTTCCAGCCACAATGACCAAGGTTATGACCTTGTCTCCGATTTGGAGAGTGTATTTTCAGAATCCCTCCCTAGGAAACAAAATTGACTTTGCTCTTCCTATATGCCTACTGTTGAAAAAACCTGCCAAGATAAACTTAGTAGTCTGCCTTTTCTTTGTTTTTTTTTCATTTTATTAAGTTATTTATATATATTTATATAGTTCACACCTGTGCATTCCCCAGGGTTCACCCCCCACCTCCCCTCCCTGAGCATTTCTGCTGCACCCCACACCCCGCCCCAAGTTGTGTACTTTAGTTTGGTTTTTTGCTTGTTGGACTTTTCCTCCTGGACTTTGTTTGCTTTTCCTATGTTCCATATATTAGTGAAACCATTTGGATTCTGTCTTTTTCTTTCTGACTTGTTTATGCTTATATGATTTCTTCTAGGTACATCCATATTATCATAAATTTATCAAATTTGTCATTTTTAATTGATGAGCAATATTCCATTGTGTATATATACCACAACTTTTTCATCCAATCATCTGTTTTGGAACATTTGGGTTGTTTCTATGTCCTTCAATTTTAAATAGTGCTGAAGTAAAAATCCAGATACAGGGGTTCCTTTGTATAAGTATTGAGATCTCCTTTGGGTAGATTCCCAGAAGAGCAATTGCTGGGTCAAATAGTAGTTCCATTTTCATTAGTTTGAGAGTCCTCCATATTGCTCCACCATAGTAAAGCTCTAAAGAAATGAAATTTGAAAATTCTTAAAATAACTAACTAGTTGGTAAGAATACAAAATGGAGCAACTGATGTGGTAATCAGTATAGAGCTTCCTCAAAAAAAGTTAAAAATATGGCCCCCAAACCTCACCTTGGGATATACATTCAAAAGAATTGAAAGCAGGGTCATAAAGGGGTCTTTCATACATGTATGTCTACAGTAGCACACTCACAATAACTGAAAATTGGAAACAACTCAGGTGATTATCAAAAAGTGAGTTGATAAGCAAAATGCCATTTCTATATGCAATGAGATATTATACAGCCCTTCAAAAGGAAAGAAATTCTGACACATACTAGCATATGGACAAATCTTGAGAGTATTATTCCAAGTCAGTCAGTCATAAAAGAACAAACACTATGTTATTCTGCTTACATAAGGTATCTAAAACAGTCAAATTTACAGAAACAGAAAGTGGTCACCAAGGGTTGGGGGAAAGAAGATAAAAAGGGGGAGTTGCTTAATATATTCAGTTGCTTAATATATTATTCCAAGTCAGTCAGTCATAAAAGAACAAACACTATGTTATTCTGCTTACATAAGGTGTCTAAAACAGTCAAATTTACAGAAACAGAAAGTGGTCACCAAGGGTTGGGGGAAGGAAGATAAAAAGGGGGAGTTGCTTAATATATTCAGAGCCTAAACTGTGCAAGATGAAAAGGTTCTGAACATCTGTTCACAGCAACATAAATATATTTAATGCTACCAAAGGTAAATTTTATGTGGTATATCTTTTCATAATAAAAAATGCAAAAGAATGGGTCATGCTCTTTGGTGGTGCGGAAGGCAGACCCTCTTCAGTGCATCAAACACTCAACACATCCAAGGTCAACATACACAGTCACAGGTGTTAAAGCTGAGGATGGTTCATGTACTCTGCATGAGCGATTGCAGTTCACAATTCATTCTGAAGCTTTGAGTCAAATTAGGAAAAATTAGAGGAATTAATAAAGGACCAGTGGGAGTATTCTCCGCTCTTTAACTATTAAGTCTCCAACAACTAAAAATAAACCAATGGCTTTTCTAGCTCTACTTCTCATAATTCACTTATGCTCATTATTATGCAAACATTAGCTTCTCAGCTGGCCGAGATTTCATAAAATTTTAGTTCACATGGGATGAGCCTAAGATTAAAACTTCACTCAAAAGAGGACCAAAAGAGGATTGTGTCACTTTAATCCCTAAATTAAGACTCTCCAAATGAACTGATTGGCATCATCATGCTAAATACCATCTGGGAATTATCAAAGCAACTCCTCTTGGGAATTTTTGCCTTTCAGATATAAGTGTTAAGATATGTTTTTTATTGAATAGATATCTGTTTGGGGATCATTAAAACCACCGGAAACAAAAGCCATTTCTCATCAGTCTGAATCTGGGAAAAATTTCAGGCCAACTGCTTACAGAGATCCCAACATGATAGAAAAGCCACAGTAATTTGTGACTTTATGACTAATGTTCAAGAAACGCATTTCAGCATAAAGGAAATCAGACTAGAAAGAAAGATACTGAGACACACTGATCACAATCCCTTCTGGAAATGCAAATCAAATTTTAGGTTATTAATTCTAGAGTAAGAAAGAAAAGGCTTTCTTTTTAAAGGGGAAAAAACAAATAGAAATATGAGTGACCAATGTTATTTAAAATTTCTATAAGCCTTATTAAGAGAGTAAACAAAAAAAATGTTTCAAAAGTTTATTTACCACAACATTCAAATTATTCTTGTGCCAAATTACCAATATTTTAAAAGTTATTAATAAAATGTTCACATTCTTCTTCTTCTTCTTGCTAAAGTCTCTGAACTGGTGTGGATGTTACACTTATACTGATTCTTAGGTTGGAGTAACCACATTGAGATGCTAAATAGCCGCATGTAGTGACTGTGTTAGAAAACATAACTAACTGTAGAAGCAAAGACAACATGCTCTTCTGATGATAGGATAGGAACCAGCGCTTGAAGTTGTAGACTGCACTCTGTGTGTTCTCTTTGTGATATCAAATAATCACCAACGACAACTTGCTTACTAGAAGCTCCTTCAACTAGAACCCATTCATTCAACTTTTATTGTACATAAAAGTTATGTACATAAAAGTTATGGTACATAATCTGAAAACAAAATCAGTTTACTACTATTGCTCTCTTAATTTTTTAAAACCAAAAAGTGATTCATTTTGAAAAAAATAGTTCTTATTCTAAGTAATATCATCTGTGAGATAATAGGCCTGATGTTTTAATTAGATTTGTTAAGAGCTAAGACACATTCAATCTAACACTTCTTTAAAAATAGGTTTTGTGCTTAACCTAAAGCCAAGAGCAAAGTGAACTGCAAATTGTTCTCATTCCCAAATCAGTTATGGCATCCTCTTTTAAAAGCTTCCCATCTGGCACAACAATCTCCAATAAGACTCTGATTCCCTGGCACCAAAGAAATACACAACATTTCTAAGTTTCAGCATGACTTACCATCTCCATCACAAGTAAAAGAGACCATCCCCTTCTTCTGGCACCATCACGAACCACAGCAAGGGGTAGTGAGTAAAAATCTTACCCTAATAATCAGTGGACTCAATCAAAGGAGCCCACTTGCTAAAGCTGGCTACTAAGGTTCACTGAACGTAACACAAATGCCACTCACAATGAGTATTTATCATTACATCACTGTGATGATTGAAATCAAAGATATATTATGAGATGTGTTTCCCTCACATAATGGTCACTATGATCCTAGGAAGGAGACATTGTTCTCCTGCTTTTCCCAATGAAGAAACAAGGCACAGACCAGTCACAGAACGCAAGCAAGTGATGCATCTGAGATTCAAAGCCAGTGACTCGACCCCTAGAAACTGTGCTAATATCACCATGAGTTACAAGCTCAATGAAACACCTATTTTATGATCACAAACAGAAGTCCCTCAAAGACAAAATCATCACCCATGTGATATGGAAACTGGGGCAGGAATATCCTATAACACTGAGAGGGCTGAAAGACAAGGAGAATAAGTTAGAAAACCCTAAAATGTCTTCTGTAAATAGCAGTGACGAAGTCCTTCTGCCAAAGAAAAAGACAAAAATTCAAGGGAACAATGATTTCAAGACATAGAGGGAATATGAAAAGATGGACAGTCTGATGTATGGCCATAGGGAT
Organism: Uropsilus gracilis; assembly: GCA_004024945.1. Taxonomy (NCBI): domain Eukaryota; kingdom Metazoa; phylum Chordata; class Mammalia; order Eulipotyphla; family Talpidae; genus Uropsilus; species Uropsilus gracilis. The sequence continues at coordinate 159,981 of PVHY01001012.1, read as the reverse complement.
GCATGGACAGACTGATAGATAAATGAATGAGCAAACAAATATTTAGCTTCAAAAGTAGGTAGATTTATATAGCAGGACACCCCATTGCACTGTGCATCCCAGAAGAAACCTACTACATGACTGCTGCTGACCAGTCACTCTCAGAGGCAACTTGGATACCTTATTCTCATCACTGGGACCAAAGCGGTCTGCTGACAGCCTAATTATGTGCCCTCACATGTACAAGGGTTCTGCAGTCTGGAAGAAGATGACAATCCACTTACATGTACTCCCTATGGGCAGAATGCACAGCAGCCGCGTTGCTGTAACGCCACAGGACAATCGCCGATGACAGGACATCGAGGATGGCATCAAACTAGGAGAAGGAGACACGGTGTTAGTGATTTTCCAAAGTTAATAGGGCATGACTATGAAGACACAGGGCAGCTGTGCTTCGACTTGAACATCTGAACCAGTGAGCCAGGGACAAAAAGGACGCAAGCCATTCATCACCCTCAGAGTAGAATCTAGAGCTGCAGAACCAGAGCACCTGACACTCTTGCCTTAGGCTCCATACTACCACCCCATCCTGGGAAACCACACTGTAGGAAAAGGGGGTGGGCTCTGCTCCCAGGTACGGGCTCCTAGCTCTCGAGATAAAGGGAATTACACTGTTTTGATACATAGGAATTGGTTTCTCCATGGCAGACAAGACAATTTCAGCATTTTCCTCCATATCCCAAGTGAAAGATTCAAGGTAAGGATTCTGTGCTTCTGTATCTCAATGGGACAGTTCCATCTAGGATCTAGGAGTGAAGGTAGGGTTATTCAGGGGCTCTAGACAATTTTCTAACACTTAGAAATTTTATATATGATGCTTTTTTTGGGGTAACTGAGTAAATGTGTGAGAAAGAAAAAAATGAGAAAGAGGAAAGAAGGGAGAGAGGAGTAGAGGAGAGGGAGGGTGGAGAAGAGGAAAGAGAGAGAGTGTGTGTGTGTAGTACATTTTCTAGGGACAGCTATATCTTGCAAAAGATGCTGAAAAGAATCAGCAAACTGAAGGGAACAGTAGGCTTGGGAACAAGAACACATCAACTCAGGTATAGGAAACCTTAGAGCTACACAGGAGAGGTGTTTAAAAGGGATTATGTGTAAGTCACTGCATCAAGCAGACTTTTCATCCAGAACATTGCCAGCACATCTTGAAAGGATACAGAGAAACTTCACACACAACTTTTCAACATGCCTAGAATTCAAACATCTGAGATCTGCTTCTATAACCAACGTCCATCAGGAAATCAGGCTCAGAACTTAGGAAACTGCCAGACAGGCTACAGACAGACACATCCTCAGGCCAGGAGTCCCATTTAAGTTCCAATACCTCTCCCACAACCACCAAATACTTTGGTGTGTGCCCCTTTCAACCCTACAACAGTCAGGAAAAAGACTGAACCATCTTCTCAAGCAGCTGTAGGTGGTTCCCCTGATCTGTTCTGGAGTATTCTATAATGGCCTTGCAATTTACTTCTATTAAAATGTGATTCTGTGCATAAACTATTTCCATAAGAGATATGTGTGTCATGCTAACCTCTAATCTGCTAACCACCCTCTTAACTGACAGCCCAGGATGGGATCACAGGCTTGGGCAAAACGTGCAAAACTCATTAAAGGTACATTTTCAGATTACTTACTGCAAACCCAAAAGCAGAGGCGCTGTACCTCATAACGGAGACAGCTAAAAAGAAAGAAAATATTATTCAGAATATTTTATGATCTCATGTATAACTTCTCTCATATTTGAGCACAATAATATACTTGATATGGCCTTTTAAACATCAATGGCAAAGTTGTCAGAAAATGAAAAATTTAAAACTCTACTGATCAGATCCGTGAATTGGAAAAAAAAGGCAATAAAATAAAAAGATTCCAGATTTCACCTGCAACGATTCTCTTTCCAGTGTGTTCTGAAGAGCCAAAGGGCTGACTTCAGAATGGAAATGCTTAAACAGTTGTCAATCAAATGATGGTTAAAATTTTGAGAATTTAGCAAATGGGAATAGAGAACTGGGAACCACATTCATACATGTGAACCTGTAACCATTCAAACTGTTCCCATGTCAGGGTCATGAAGGCACTCATCATTGCTAGCATGGGAGGGGGGAGGGACTCGCCCAGTAGGGTTTTAAAGTCCGATACAGATCTTAATAAAACTCTTTAGAAAAATACTAACAAATTATCTTAAACAACATATGTCTACAAATTTATATGCCACAATTATAATGAAAATGTTTTATTTGAAAATTTATCTGGGGTCCTGGGGTGTAGAATTGGGTTGCAAGTCAATTGCAAACCACTTTTGCCCCATTCTGTGATCTGTTGTATGCCAATAGCAATGTCTGGCTTCAGAGACTGGCCTCAGTTTGACTTAATAAAGGCAGATTTTCAAACAAAAGCCTTGTTTAACAAGCATATGTCCACCCTTCAACAAAAAATGAAACTCTACCCAATGGGGCAGGAAACCTTTGAAGTAGACTATTTCAGGCTTGAATGTTGCAAGTTCTCACTCATGGAGTAAAACAGGCATGGCACGGGTGTGGGTCATGGAGGTCAATACCTCTTTGGACCCACTCAATCTACTACATGTCCCTTCTCTGGGACCCATATTCCATCTTACCCACAAGGTCCAGTAGTAGGCTCAGGGCAGACTTATAGGCTTTGTGACCCAGCGCCACTCTTCACAGTCATCTAACTCCATGTCAACCAGCTGCTTTTCAGTTTCAGTGAAAGAGGACTGAGACTGTGAGCCTAATTGGCCAATTTGTAAACACTGGAACCAGGTTTATCATTGTTAGACCGAGGAGTAGAAAGGCAAGCAGGGGGCAAACACAGCATGGGGGCAAGACAGAACCACAGGCTTCCTAAAATTTCTATCCCTTCCTAAAACAGCCCTATTCCAATCCTCTGGCTGTATAAGAGGGTATAATCCAAGAAATTCCTGACTCCATTTTGAAATGAGTCACTCTAGTTATTTCTGCTGTAGCATCCAGTGCATAGGGAGAAGATCAAAACCAGTTATTTGTAGTGACTAGCTTCTTGGAAAACATGGGTATGGAACTGCAAAGGGGAAAGGGGGCTTGGAGAAGAGCTAAAGTTCTGGGTCACATTGGCATGTGCAAAATAGCAGATCCCAGCTAGATGGCCCTGAGTGCTGAGATGCCCTATAGAATGCTGAACCTGGTTCACAATAAGTAGTAACTTTTAAGTAAGCTTAATGGCATAGAAACTAGTCAAAATAAGGATGTGGCTTTTTTCCTTTATAACACGTTTATTGAGTATCATAATTTTGGGCTTTTTGTGGGTTACTTTATTAGTAGTGGAAACTGTTTTAACTTCACTAGCATCTTGCACAGACACAGCCAATAAACATGAGCATCATAACAGAGTTCTTGTCCACTCTAGAGCACAGCTAGACCAGCATGTCACTTGCCCAGGATACCACCTAGTTCCGCTACAGCAAACCATCAATTTAAAATGTTATAATCAAGGTATTTTGTTATACCAAATACTTTATACAGTGGGCTACAGATTTCAAATAGATGGATAGGTCAACACCCACTTTATGATACTGAGAAATACAAGGAATCTTGTTTGGGAGAGGGAAATCCAACAAAAATGATGACTACAAAATGGTGGACTTTCTCAACTCAGTCGAGTCAGTGTCCATTATTTCAAACAGTCTCAGAATTACACTGCCAAGTTCTGTTTGTGTGAGTGACTTAAGCCTACTTGGTGAATGAGTAACTTCAAGCACAAGTTGAGTATTAATATTATTCTATCCCCTAGACACCAATGAATAGGAGCAAGAGGGTTCCAGGTTAGCCCTGAATTCTTAGTGGAAGAGGAAAATTAACATCTATCACTTACTTATACATCAACTCCATCTAATGCCCTTAATGATACAGAAAATACCAAAAATTCTGAGAACTGAAGATACCCTAAAGGGTCTTCCACATACCCTAGGTCTAGAAGTTTCCCTTTGTGAGTGACTCCCTATGATTAAACAACATCACAAAATAGTGAGCACAGGACCAGAATAAGAGGCCAGTAGATCTCTGAAGTGTAAAGTAACAACATTTATTTTTGGCCCATACTTCAAAATGACATCCTAATTTTAGGCTAAGAACAGAGTCAAAGGGAAAATTCAGATTGGTTCCAGCAGCCCCCTACTCCTGTAAAAAGAAAACAAACTGTGCAGTTTTTTTTAAATCATATTTGCAATTTCCTTCTTGCCAGGAATGGATTTCTCTCAGATAACAGCAAGCCTGCATCAGGAAGACCCATCAGAGCAAAGTAGGTGCCCTAGAGTCCTACGTGTATGTGACTGAGAGTAGCTGAAAGCCACCAGAAAGTCAACAAAAGACCAGTGGAAAACTTAAGGTCACTCTAAGGTCTTTAGATTCAACAGTGGACAACACACAAGGACTCTTTCAACCTCAAATAACTGTCCTGCTGACTGGCAAGTCCCACGAACAGATGGCCATGAGATGAGAGAAGCAGTGCTCTCCTAACAAGGCTACATTATCAAGACAGGGTTACAGAGCTGATGGTCATTCACATGCAGTGCTGTGCCTGCTTAACAAACATGGTAGCTGCTCTAAAATGAACTGCATGTCAGCAGGTTCCAAATTAATCTGTATAGCACCATTCTCAGAATCCCTTAGGAATAGTTCCAAGAACATTTCTGTTCCTCACCTTTGGAACTTGCCTGCATCATTCATAACTTACCTGTATACTGAGGGAGTTGGTAGCAACCAACAGTTACAAGGAATTCAATTACAGCCCATGGAATCCCATGCTGATCCCCCAGAAAGCTGCAATCACAAGTTCTCCCTTGCTATTCTCTTTATTGAGTGGAGGTAGACTGTCAACTGATTAGGCTGGCCTTATACACATAGAAATGCATGCCTCCAATGCAACAGGGCACCATTCACTTTCCCTACTGTCTTTTCCCCTCTTCCCCCCCCCCAAATAGAATTCTTAAAATGTTCATAAGCAAAATGAAAATCTGTATTTTAGGATCTGCTTGGCATCCATTCCCCTCAAATGCAAAAGTGTCCTCATTCTCCTCCAGATGATACCTCCCCTACGCTCAGACTATGTAGCTTGGGTAGGATGACATCATTATCTCACTCTAGTATATCCTGGTACCACAGGCAAAGTAACTCAAAGAGGGCATAATTCAACTTGAGCCATGAGAAACTATTTTAGTTTTTGTTGAATATATGGGGTGGGAGATGTCTTTCTAAGAGGGGATTATAGAGTTGAAAGGATAAAAATGGGAGCTGCAGGCAGCAATTATGTCCTCTATGGGGAAAGGCTGACATAGAATGAAACCAACACAGCAGAAAGCAGGTATTGGAGATAGACACAATTCAGACCCCTGGTAAATGAAACTCTGGAATAAGCTGGCTTGAAGTCTTTCCCCTATATTTTTCAAATAAGTTAGTCCTTTAGTTTGCTTAAGCCAGCTGGAATTGAGTTTATATCACCTGTAACCAAATGAGTTTTAATACAGCAAACCTTGAGCCAGTAATCCCAAATTTAAGACTTTCTTAATGCCTGAGGAAAAGACAAACACTGACAAAAAAGGTTCATTGTAAGTTGACATGATTTATAATAGCTAAAAACTGCACACAACCTAAATGACCAGATAAAGAGTGATGATTAAACTATGGTCAAAAAAAAAAAGCAACTAATAAGCTATATGCAGCTTTTTATGCTCTTTGTTTATAAAGAGCACTGTTGGAGAGCAAAGAACCCAGTTAAAAAATGGGGAGAGGATCTAAAAAGAAACTTCCAAAGAGGAAGTCCAAATGGCCATCAGGCACATGAAAAAATGTTCAACGTCATTAGTAGTAAGGGAAATGCAAATCAAAACCACAATGAGATACCACCTTACACCAATAAGAATGGCCCACATCTAAAAAACAGACAAGTGCTGGCGTGGATGTGGAGAGAAAGGAACACTTTTACTGTTCCAACCATGACAGAAAGCAGTGTGGAGGATCCTCAAACTAATGAAAATGGAATGACGATTTGACCCAGCAATTGCCTTCCAGGAATCTACTCAAAAGAGACCTCAATGTGGGTACAAAGGGACACCTGTGCTCGCATGTATATTGTAGCATTATTTATAATTGCAAGAACTTGGAAACAACCCAAATGCCCCAAGACAGATGACTGGATGAAAAAGATATAGTATATATACACAATGGAATACTATGCATCAATAAAAAATGACAAATTTGATGATTTTTTTGTTAACATGGATGTACCTAGAAGAAACCATACTGACAGAAACAAGTCAGAAGGAAAAAAAAACAGAAACCAAATGGTTTCACTAATATATGGACAACCAAATGAAAGTACACAACTGCGTGAGGGGACTAGCTGGAGTGGCCAGGGAGGGGAGGTGGTGGGGGACCCCCAAGGAACACAATGATGTGAATGATGTGAAATATATATATATGTATAAATAAAATAATAAAAAATAAATAAAAATGATGCTGAACCTGAACCATTTCATGGGCACATTTGGGTCTAAATTCTGAGTTTAATGTATATATTATTTCACAGATCTATATATTTGTTACAAATGCTACTGAGTAGATTCCAGTGGAGTCAATTCTGTAATAAGCAAATGTAGTGTTTGTGAATGAGGAAACTTAGACAACTAAAGGACTGGCTATTGTAAAACTATAGCATAGAAAAAACTCTTCTTTTGGGTTGAAATTGTCAAAGATGGAACATTCTTGTTGAAATATATATATGCATATACACACACTTTAGGGCAGAAGGCACTAGGCAGTTAGGCAAAGCAGGGCCAGAAAAAGGGGCTGTGAGACAGACAAGCAGGCAGTTGGGCTTCCCAAACTCCCACAAATATTTACTCTCCTCCTCTGGCCTTGCTCTCGCCTCTTTTGTAGTTGTGAGGCTGCTGCTGCATTTATTTAAAAAGAAAAAAAAAAAGAGTACTGTTGGGTAATGCTTATAGTAGCATATTAGGTAGAATGATAATGGTAATAAATGGGAAGATGGTGTGTTTGCTGCCACCAGAACTGAATCCCACAGGAAAAGATGGGTCTGGGTCAAGGAGTGTGTCTATACAGAGACAAACCAAATGGGGAGAGCAGAAGAGGCCTCACTGAGAAGGTGACCAAAGACTTACAGGAGGAAAGGATTCATGCAGACACTGGAAAGGGGGGGAGGGGGAAATGGCAAGTGTCAGTACAACGTGTGAAGATTCTGTGCATAGACCCTGAGATGGAGCACCTGGTCTATCTCAGGTCATTTTTCCTGAAGCAAAAAGAATTTAAAGGAAAGTTATATGAGATAACAGATTTCCTTGTATGAGCAAAAAGTTAGAAAGGGTAGGATACAAGTGACATGTGTGATATCATGAGCTTTACAACTTTTTTTAATGTATTGAAAACAATTGAAAGAAAGTCCTTCAAATGCTAAGTGTTTAATCTTTGATGGTTTTAAATATTTGCATGGATTTCTTTCCCCTCTACTTCTATACATGTGACTACATTTTCTACAACCACGTAATGTGATACTCAATTCAGAAAAAGATATATATTTTACTAGGGGCAAAAAAATTACCCCACTCATAAAAATGGAGCAAAAGATCTAAAACATATAACAGACATCAGATTTCTGATGCACATCTGGAAGCAGGCTGTGCTGTGAACTGGTGAATGCTTCTAGCTAACAGGGAAATATATGTCATACACGCCTTTATTTTCACCAATCCATCTCTCTAGGCCAAATCACTACAGGAGGGGATTGCTAATGCCCCCAAAGAGTTCATGGAACTCCATAGAGTGCTAGGCACCCCTGGGGTATAGAACACAAGCAAACACAAGCAAACTGTCACATCCTGTTTATGGGACCCCATGCCTCTCAGGTTTTTGCTAGTTTTACACTCTTTCATTTATGGTCAATGGGATAATCAAAGCTACACTCCCAGAAACACACAGACAACAGAAGTCTTAAATAAATATTTATACAAGCTTGGTTAAAGACCAGAACTTCTTTAAGTCACACTCAGATGAGAAAGCATGTCAGCTGGAAACTCAAATTCAAATATAAAGACAGCTGGAAAATGAAGGGGACCCAGGCAACCCATTGTTAGGGCAAAGCCAAATGCAAATCATTCAGCTGAATAAGCAGCAGGCTAAATGGGAGGGTGACTGAGGTTGGACAAAGGGCCTTGGAAATGCACAGGGAGGTGAGAGTACTGGGAAAGCAACTGAGGGCCAAGCCTAGCCCTCTAACCACCTTAAACAAAGAATGCCATTTCAATTGCAGACTAGATTTATAGCAACAATAAGACCCCATCTGTCATTCTCTCCAAAGTCAGGCAATAATTACCTTGGGATTTAGCACTCTTTAAGCAACACCCCAGGCCCCATAACACTTCCAAGTTGTTAAATTATGTGACCAGTAAATCTCCGTTAATAAATCAATCCCACTTTAATTAGACCACCTCTGTCAGTCAGAGGCCTGGCAACAACCTCAGCACAGCCGCATAACCAGCCCAAATTGAGAACCCATCTTTCCATCATCCACCTTCAGTCTGAGGGTGTCATGTTTGCTGCAACATAGGCAGATGTGGAGCTGGGGGTCAAAGCTAATTGGTTTATAGTTTAACTCTTCTCAACAGAACCTCTAATAGCTTCCCCATCTCTCATTCATTCAGACAAGAATACAACATACTACAAGGATGTGAGAGGGTGCATTAAGTCATCACAAATGAAAAAGACAGAAAAGCAATTTTAAAAACAAATCAATGAAACTACTGCTGGGCCCCACTCTTTGGCTCATTATAAACTGCACAGTGACTTAACTTTTTAGTTAATCTGCCTAGACCAGAATTTATAAATTAAATCCAGAAATTTTTGTTTGCATTCTGGAATGCAAATTTTTGTTTGCATTCTTAAAAATACTGTGTCAGTATTTTTAAGTCAGGGACTACTCAAATTTTAAAGAGCAAACATCTCATTTTTGGTTTCTCTCAAAAAAAAAAAAAATAAATAAAGATCTGCTATTCCTGGCTTGTCCCTTTCTCCAAAAGCAATGGTGGAGTTGCGTTTGGATAGGGCATGTACTCCTGGGTACTGGCCACTCCTGCAGCATTAGCCCCAATAGGCCTCACTCACCTACCTGCCTCACCTATCTGGGAACAGGTGACCTAGCAAACTTACATGTGGAACTTCAGGTGTAACTCATGAACAGCTTAAGGAAAGGACAGTACCACATAAAGAATATTTGAGTCAATGACAGATGACATGGCGTGGTCTCTATTGGGGGATCCCTATACATAGGGTAGGTGTGCAGTAGGTTACACCACCCAGGGTTGAACTCTATAATGTTTATATAATGATAAAATTTCCTAAGACAAATTCTTCACAATGAATCTCTTTGTTAAGCAATGCATGACTGTAGTTTCATCCTCATCTCTGCAGTTTCCCGCAAAATGCTTGCTAAATATTCATTGTGCTTCACAGACAGTAGCCTCTAGTGTCTCCTACTGTAACATCTGACTCTAGACCAGTTGCAAAACCCTGTGCCTTGGACCAGGTTCTCAAAGCTTCTACCATTCTTTGAGATCCCTATCCTCCCTAGAACCTAGGAACCATTAATGAGCCCCAAGTAGTCACTACCCACCCTCCCTCCTGTCTGTCTGCAAACCCTTTCCAGAGCTCAGTGTGATTATGGTCTCTCATTCACAGAATGAAGAGGTACATGATCATGTTCACAAAGTGACCATAAGATGCCTCTCCCACTCCCGTAACCTCAACCTGAGTAACCCACAGTAATGGCAGGCTTGAAGAGTTAAAAGAATGCCCTGAAGCTACTACTTTGAGAGCAAGATGTGTCACTTGACATTGCTTGCTCTCATTAGGTTACTCTACAGTGAAGCATTTGCATTCCGGTTAATAGCAAACAGCAAACAAAATGTCTTGCCTATCTCCCTCCCCATATGCTCCTATTGGTCCCCCTCACTGAACATCTACCACAGTCCATTCTCAACACACGTGGAATAAAGGACAAAGTTATTCTAAAGGATGAGACTCCATGTGCTGCTTCCTCCTCTGCTACTACAGGGAAAAACTGAGGAGTGCCCAAGGGACCTGGACTGCCAAAGGGAAAACATACGTTGCTTGTTCTAAGGGTTTGTGCTCACTTGTGAATAAAAGCTACACAATCAGATTCTAGAGTGCTCAAAGATTTTTTAATCAATGAGAGATTCAAAAGGAATAGAGAGGAGTGGTGGAGAAGAAGATTCCAAAGTACTGACTCCTATTCAAATTCTGAACTCAATCAGCACTGTTCCCTAAATATTCAGTCGAATGGACAGGGCCCAAAGCAAAGCAGCCAAGGACCAAGAGCAGAACCACAAGGAGAATGAACCCAGGACACCTACCAGCAAGAAGAAAAAGCGAGAGACTGCATAGGGTGCAAAGGCTGGATGAGGAAGTGGATGAGAAACCAAAGTCCAAATTACTGCTCAAGGCAGATCCCGGACAAGGTTGAGATGACAGCCCCAAGTCTCTCAAGAGAGTGCCGACCAAAGCAAGAGCTACAAACAACCAGAAAAAGAGCTGTGATGAGGGCCAGCTGAGTGGCTACGTGAAGAGCCTAAAGAGAAGCAGAAATTCCCTGTTCCCTGGCCCCTTCAAGATGACAAGGGGGGGAGGGCTGTAACAGAACAGAAGCAGAAGTCTCCTGCTGGCTCTGCCCTTCAGACTCTACCCTGAGGCATCATACTGCTTCCTGGTTCCAGTTTTCCTCATTCAGGAAGTCAGGTGGTGGAATGGAGACTCACAGTTTTCTTCACTTTAGCCCAGCTTTGTTCAGGAAATGACAGGAAAGAGCACTGAGACTCAGGGGTCCCTAATACTACCAGCAGCACCTACTCATTCCACACTTCCCCACAGGCCTCTTCACTGACTTCCTTCCTGTCATTGTCCTCTACTCAATGCTCACCTCAGAGTCTCCCTTTGGTTATGGTGTTTATTACTACAGCAACGCACTCAGCACCCATATGTTCACTTCCATGTGCTACATTTTCTTTATCTGGAATCTATATCATATTCTACCACAGTATTTGACTTACTTGTATATGAATATTGTATACCATCTACCCCTTCTTGCATTCTAAAAAGTGCTACAAAGACTATCAGCTTTGAATTGTTTTGCCTTGATGTCTCTAAAATGCCTAGACTGATGCCTAAACACATGAAAGCATTCAGATTGATTGAAATAATATCTTCCAACTTGCAGAAAGAGAAAGAGAAGACAGGACTAAAGACTTAACACACCAAGAGGTCCAGCTGATTACCAGGTAACCATTCCCTGCACCAATGGCATGACAGTCAGCATTCTTTGTGGCCTAAAGAGTAACCTGCCTGTATAAGAACCATTATTTTAAGGAGCATCTGCAAATGGTAAGACCTAGGAGGATGAAAAGGGCAAGAACAGTCCTGAAGCAAGAGAGCCAGAGCCAGCATGGACAGTACACAAGCATCAAATCTCAATGAGAACTTTGACACATCTCCACATCCCTGTGGATCAGGACACACTCACTCCCTAAAGCACACACTAGATATTTGCTCTACTTCAGACAGTATCTTATGAAATGTACCTGATCCCCTTTCCAGAGCAGGAATTGGCATCATTAGAACATGGGCAAGATCATCGCCACTTAGCAGGGAAACATTAAGTTTAGGACTTTGTGAGGTCATACACACAGAGAAGGCACCAACTCAAGGGTAAAAAGCTGAGTTCAGCTTCTCATGCCAAAATTTCTTGTACTGATGCTCATGCTGAAGCAACACAACACATTTCCTTTGCTTCTTCAGCACAATGGGAATAGAGGCAGCAGAGCTCCCTGAACCATGGTTACCCAACTTCTATGAACACTTAGGACCATGTTTACTAACAGTGCATCCTCTCTAGTTGCAATAGTGACTCAAAAAGTCTCACATGCCAGAACTGATAGTAGGAGCCAGGTTCTTAATGAACATCAACTGTACATTTCTGATACATTCACCTAAATGCAGTTTTTTTTTTCCTTTCTGCACTGTGGTTCCCCATGATACCAGTTCAGCTCTCAAAAAAAGTAGTCTATTGCCTATGAGACACAGGCCTAGCTGAGCAGACATTTTCAGACCACACTCAGCCATTGTCCTCAACCCACTATGTCCAGTCCAACACAAGCAGCCTAGAGTCACCAGTCATTCTTTCAATAAACAAACACTCATTGAGCATCTACTGTGTGCCACATTCCGTTGTGATGAGCTGGGGATAGTAGTAGTTATTGTCCAACAATTTGATGAAATACTTCTCTTACCTCCCTTAATCACAGAAGACAGCTACTTTTACCAAGTAAAAAAAGCATTCATTGACCAGAAACAGAGATAATGAAAATCTTTGCACAACAGACCCTCCCAGTTTTTTGCTCTAGTCTTCTGTCCTGAGTGTAAGACTGGGAATTTAAAATCTGAACTCTCAATCCACTGCTTGTCAATGGGTTCAGTGTCTCACCTCTGGCACCCAAACTCCCCTGTCCATTCTGACCTCACCTTTTACCACACAGAAATGATTCTCTGTCTTCTTCCAACTGGATGTGCAAATCTGAAGTCAACGGTTACTTCATATTCAACTCTCTATTTCCAAAGCCTGTGAAAGCACCTACATATAGTTGGTTCTGAATGATAAATGCTTAAGAACCCTTTATATTCTAATAATTTCTGAGTCTCATCTAACAAACAATGATTTACCCATGCCAGAACCAAAAGCTGATGCCATTGCAATTAGATCTAGTGATGGCATAGATGCTGCCACATAAAACCATCCTAGACAGCTCTTAATCTGGCACTACTTACACCATGATTCACAATAAACCTCTGTTTTAAACAACTGCTAAATGAATTTTTTTCAATGGAACATATTGTAAGAAAGAAGAATACAATGAATAAGTCTTCAAAGATTTGGCTTAAAGGAATGGAGCTGCATAAATATTTACTCATTGGCGCTGAACCAAAGTCACTAGAAGACCATTAAAATCACTCAGAATAAAAATAGAATGATAGAATAAAGCTTTTTCTCCCCTTCCTCCTTATCATTCTCCTTTGTAAAAGCCACTAAGGCAATGAAATCATGGGGAAAACTAGAGAGAATATAATAATCAAAGGAGTTAGGAAATGGCCAGTATCAAATTCCAACTTGTAAACAATCTATTAAATATAATAAAATTTACATTGTACTGGGAGAAGATGTTGAGAACCGATAACAAATCTCAATCAAATCTTAAGCTATCTTAGAGTTTTTCAAGGTTCAATGGCACCATCATCAAGAGGCGCATCAGTCCTCCCTCATGTGCAATAGCAGGTTTGGGAGCGAGCTGCAGCAGTCATTCCTGAACCACTTCCCATGTCCCACACACTAGAGAGGAAGGATGGTGATGAAATCAAAGGAGAACTGTTTGGATAGCCACTGCAATGACAACCAAGCAGTTAAGAAACCAATGGCATCTTCAATGAGGAGGTCCCATTGTCAGACATACAGTTTTCTTTGGCTCAGAAGACAGAGGTGCTTTCCAAGGTACACTACAAAGATATAAAGTGCTTTAGAAGAGATGTTCACATTAGAGTCGCATGCTGCTCCTTTCATTCCACAGCTTACCATAAAGCTCAATCAGTAGAATAGTGTTATGGGCAAACTGACAAAGTCAAGAAGTCAAAGAGAACTTAGCAGTGAGTGAGCAAGCCCACCAGTTACTAAGCTGGTAAACAAATGCCAGTTATTTTTATACTGGGTACAAACAATAAAGATTTTTAAAAGATAACTATTTCTCAACAGCATAAATGTCAAATGCTTAGAAAGAAACTAAGGGAAAAATGTATAAGCTCTCTACCTGTAAAAACAACAAAAAAAATTGCCCAGAGAAATTAAAGAAGACCAAAGAGATGAAGGAATATATCACATTTATGAATCAGAAGACTCAGTATCAGCAATAAAAACTGTAACAGGTTTTTTTGTTTTGTTTTGTGGAGAAGTGAGATGATTCTAAACTTTACATGGAAAGTGAAGAGAGTCAAGAATTGTCAAGACAATACTAAAAAACAGAGAAATAATGTAGCTATTGCTAAATATCAAGATGTCAGTTACAGTAACTAAGGCAATCATACTGGCATAAGGTGAAAAAATAGCACCACAGAACAAAAGATCTGCATATATACATATATGGTCATTTGGCTGTGCATAGGGGAGGAAAGTAAGATCTGTTCAATAAATGGTGCTGAATCTCACTTATTACCAAACATCAACTATAGATGAGTTGTAAATGTTGAAATGTAAAGTAAAATAACCTAGGAGATATCAGAATATAATATAGAAGAATATTTTCATAATCTTTGGGGCAAGAAATGTTTTCTTAAGCAAGACATATATGCATTATTTATAAAGGAAATTAAGTAAATTAAACAATATTACAAGAACCCATTAAAGGGAAAATCATATTGTAGAAGATAATTACATTAGTTGTAATTACCAACAAACTGTACCAGAATATATAAATAAGACTTGCAAATCAATAATGAAGAGAAAAACAATCCAATAGCAAAATGGATGAAAGATTTAACAATCTCTTCATGAAAGATACACGAATAATCAATAAATCTATGAAAATATGTTCAACTCCATTAGCAGCCATGGAAAAAAATATTACCACACAGGAATACCATTACACAAGAAAAAGGCCTGATCATTTCAAATGTTAGCAAGGAAATGGAACTGTTATTAACTGAAACAAATTATTAATGGAAAAGGTATTAACTGGAACACTTAATAAGTATGTAATTGGTACAAACATTTTAGAAAACTGGTGCTAATAACTATAAAAAGTCCATCACTCTATATGGTCCCTATTCCACACCTATTTATGTACCCACAATGCATATATATAGATGCCAACATTGCAAAAAATTTCACTGCAGCAGTATTCATAATTGTTAAAACTGGAAACAATCCAAATGTTCAAAAGTAGGATAGATAAGCTGGTAGAACATTCATCTGTTTGAAAACTACAAGGAGTACCTAACAAGGAGTACAACTAACAAATTGTAGTTACTTGCAAGTATATATATGAATATCAACAAATAACAATGGGAAAGGAAGGCAACCACTGAAGTATTCATTGGACATATAATCTAACTATGATTTTGTTCATATAATGTTCACAAGAGACAAGGCATTGTATGGTGGTGAATTTAGAATTGCAATTACTTCTAGGGAAGGAGTAGGGAATGAGAGGGAACAAGAAAAGAACTCAGGTGAAAAAATGAGTTTGAGTGGTGGTTACACACATGTTCATTTTGTGAAAAATCCAACTTTATTATTTGTATTTCTGTATGCTTCTATGTGACTTCCAAACTAATTTTGAAAAAGAGCAGCTTCAAATTCATGATTTGTTTTTTAAAAAGGACAGGAGTCAAAAAGATCAGTCAACAACAAACGTTAATTTCAGAAAAAGAATCTAAAACAGTCAGTAAACACAAGACCAAAGAAAAAGAAGAAAAAAAGCAGTAATTCCATTTCCCTGATTAGAATGACAAAAATACAAGGACATTTTAAATGCTGAATTTTGTTGAGGGGATGGGAACACAAATCCCCGCATTTACCTTCAGTGAGACATTTGTCTTTGAAGGGAATCTTGGAAATTTTCAACAAAATCTAATATTTACATACATTGAACCCAGTAGTTCTTTAAGAAATGTATTCCATTCTAGTACTGGCATAGTTGTGTAAATAAAACATATAAGAGTGCTTATTACAGATTATGATGGGGGGAAATTAACCACTCAGGCATCTGTTACTAAGGGAGTGATTTCATGAACTATCACAATCTAAACTATAAGATGATACTGTTAAACTCTAAATGACAGATTTGCAAGTGGTGCAAAATGTAGTGGTAGATATAGCAAGGTCATTAATACAATTATTAAAGTGTGTGTGCTTGTGTGTGTACAGAAATGCATACATATGTAGATAAATTTTTCAGAAAAGCAATACAACAAACTCTGGAAGATGATCCCCTCAGAAGGGTCTGATAGTGTGAGTTTCAAAGGATTTTCTCATTCCATTAGTATGTCCTTCTGTTTGCTTCAGTTACGTCACTATGTGCATGTACTCACATGTATTTCCAAGATGAAGCAAGAGGTTCATGCACCACAACTGCAGAAAGATGCCTCACCACTGTCACTGTGGGCCAGTTAATATAAAGTTGCTTGCCACCATAGACTTACGCTGGATTTAGTCCAAAAGAAGTCATGAAAATGGAGATTCAAAATTGCTGATGTCTCTAATGAGCCTCAGTTAACTATACACCTTACTCTCGGTTATATGGGTAGAAATCAATAGTTCCACTATTTGTTAGTTACCACAAAATAGAGTGAGAGATTTCCTAAAATTAAAGTCTGCAAGGTGTTCACCATTTACAACAAAACCTTTCCTTCCTAGTAAATGATTCTAATGGAGAATTAAGAGAAGAAATATATGCAAATACTTTAAATGATAACTATCCTGGACATTCATTCACAGACATTAAGATTGGAGAACATTTGCATGTTCTCTTTTATACCAGTTGCCATCAAATCTGAGGTAGCTAACTGCATAACTTTAACATTATTGTCACCCAAAATAATAAAACTATATCAAATAATATTTATAATGTAGAAAAAATAATTTTTCAACAAATATAATTCACTTTTTTGAAACTTTGTGCTAAATGATGTTTTTTTGGGTGCCCCAGCTATGTTTCAGTAAAGTAGCTCCAGCTTTCATTAACTTTGTGCAAAAATAGAAACAAAAAGGAAAAAAGTCCTGTCTTATTTCTAAGTGAATAAATGAATTTACTGTATAAGTAACCTTTGCATATTCTACAGTAAGAAGACAACTGCAAAGAAAACATCATCAAAAAAAGAAAAGAAAAGACATCATCAGATTCATTATAGGATCATTAGATCACTACAACTTCACAAGTTTGGGATCATTCACAAGAAAATATGGAAGATACAATGTCACAAAGTGAAATTATAGACACTCCATAATGCCATATGCCAGAGAATCATAGTGCTGGTTACCCACATGCAAACAGCCTAGCCAGAGCTCTGATGGGATTTCATAGCGGAGACCCATTATTCTGACATTTTACATAGACAAGGACAATCTTCCCAAGATACTGAGCCATAAATCAAAGATGAATTCATTCTGATGCCCCAAAAGAAAGCAAAAATAAGAAGTTATGGTTTTTCTTGATCCTAATACAATAATTCTTCCCTGAAAGGATCAGTTTTACTTTCACTCAAAGTTAATAAAAAGCTCTTAACCAGGTACCAGGTACTAAGAAATTAAATCAAATGTGTCTAATCTCTTCTATATTTGGCTCACTTCCCTCAAGGATTCAAAATTAGTTCCTTAGACCCTATAAGTTTTAACTTTAGGGGTCATACAGGGTCTCCATTTCTCCAGAAGAAAACTGTCCATTTCTTTCCAACCAGAAAAACTTCCTTTTCAACTCTATTTAGAATTCCTACTGTTGGTGGGAATGTAGACTGGTCCAGTCCAAATGAGAAACAGTATGGAAGTTCCTCAAAATTCTAAAAATAAATCTACCATATGATTCAACAATTTCACCCTAAGGTATCTATCCAAAAAATGCAAAAGCATTAATTTGAAGAGATAAATGCACTTCTATGTTCACTGCAGCTCTAATAATCATAGTCAAATTGTCAAGTGCCCAACAATACATCAGTGAATAAAAAATATGTGGTATACATTCACAATGAAATACTACTGAGCATTTAAAAAAATGAAATTTTGCCATTTTCCACAAGATGAAACTGCACATGAAATAAATCAAAAAGAAGAAAATATTGATTTCACTCATAGGTGCAAAATAAACAAATGAATAAAACAAAAGCAAAACAGACCCTAGAAATCTGACTGTGGAACTGAGATCAAATGGGATAGACTGGGAGTAGAGAACAAAGAAAAAGGGGGTTAAATCAACACCCAGTTGAGGGTGGTTTGGTGGGTGCTGCATTACATACATCTGAAAAGGTGTGACCCTATACCCCTCTTTACAGTGTTGTAAAGCAAGTTCACTCACTAAAAAATAATACAATTAAAATATAGAATTAGGGCTCTGTGAAAACCACTGCAATGATTTAACTGTAAATAATAGTTGAAAAAACATAAATGTAGACTCCCAATACCCATTAATAAGGGGAGCGGCCTTCACACTATGCACCACCCTTTGCAGGTAGGAATGGGTTCTAGCCATAGTCACATCTCCATCCCAGATCAAGTCTCTAATACCATATTTACTTAGCAAAGTAAGGTCATGTTCCATTTCCATACTCAGCTGTTCTTCAAAGATGCCCACAGTGGTTAACTTGGATGCCATGGGTCCATTTCCTCAATCTATGATCTATTTGCATACTATATCAAACAGTTTCTGCTCACTTTGCTTTTGTCCTTCTGATAAAAGTTTCTTTTTGGAAGCTGTCCCTTTAAGAGGGGGTAGTTAATACTAAGATGATGGTGCTTTAGGGGAAAATTCAAAGTAATAACCCCACTGCTGCCTGAGAATATAGCTGATGCAGAAGGAAGCAAGGAGGAAGAGTGAGGAAGGAGGGGCAGGGGAAGACACAGAACATCCTCTGAGCCCTGGATAATAAGTAAATGCATTCTGCAACATTCTCATTTATCTGTTTGAATTGATATGAGGGTTTTCTATCCAAGTATCCATGACACTCCTGATTGCTGTAACATATGTACATCTTTTTCAATGCAAAAACTCATACTACACCCTGCTTATGCTGCTTATGCATCCCACAGATAAATGAAGAACTAATCACATAAGGATTTCTTCAAATAATAAGCTCCTTTAGTGCAAAGATTTCACTGAAAATAATACTTGAAAAAACATGTAAGTGAAGACTCTCTATCCCCATTAAAAAGAGAGTGGCCTTCATGCTCTGCACCGTCCTTTACAGGTAGGAATGGGTTCTAGCCACAGTCACATCCCCACTCCAGCTCAAGTATCTAATACAATTACTCAGCAAAATAAGGCCACTTTTGCACCAGATCAAAGTTCAATTCCTTGCAGTACAGTGAGAACTGAGCTCTGAGGCAAGAAGTAGCTTGCAGGAATTATAGCCTTACAGATTTAAGACTGGGCTATATTGAATTCAACAACATAAAACACAAATATGTAAAGCAGAGCTAATAGGATGATGGCTGAAGTGATATAACATCAGTTACTATATCATTTTACATTGACCTTTTCTCACTCGTATTTATTTTTATAGAACTAAAAGGACACATCTAGTAGCCAAGTAGATTATGGTTTGACCACAAAACAGGGTACTATATTCTACTTTATTTCCATTTGATTCACCATGAAATTTTCTCACTACAAACTCCATGTTGGAAAAAAGTCTAAGGCATTGAAATAATTTCTATTCAGAAAAAAAAAAAAGCCCCAATAACCCACCTA
Source organism: Uropsilus gracilis (assembly GCA_004024945.1). Taxonomy (NCBI): domain Eukaryota; kingdom Metazoa; phylum Chordata; class Mammalia; order Eulipotyphla; family Talpidae; genus Uropsilus; species Uropsilus gracilis. The sequence continues at coordinate 140,369 of PVHY01001012.1, read as the reverse complement.
CCAATATAGATGTTCAGAGAGTTTTAGCACATTTATGAGGAGGGTCCTGAATAGCATCCTGGGTTAGATAATTCAACAGGATTCACATCCATCAGTATATGGCTGTAAGTATGGCTAAGGTTCATTACAGCAAAAGGCTATACAAAGCACAGCCAGAAAAGATACAGAGGGTGCATTGCAGAGGAGACCAGGCATAAGCTTCCAAGGGTTCTGTTCAGGAAATTCATGTGGCAAATCCTAAAACCAGCAACAAGTTGTGATAACAGGTGATAAATTATGTCTATCAGCAAAGCTTGTTGGAGACCGAGCACCCAAGGATTTTATGAAAGGCTTGTCACATATGCCCCTTTTGTCTAGCATGTACATTCCAGACTCACAGAAATCAAGCAGATGTTCAACACAAATCAGCCTTGATACAAACAGCTTAGGCTCAGAGAGCCACATGTCATTTAGAGGAACCTGAACAGCAGTTACAAAACTGTTTACTAGCCACGTTCCCACATGCCACCCAAGGGTCAACCTTGTTAACAGCTTTTTCTATGAATAGGCAGTGGTGTGCCTAGTATGTTAACTTTTTCTGCACTAGACCAATGCTCAATTCCTCACAATAAAGTGAGAGCTGAGCTCTGAGGCAGGAAGTAGCTTGCCAGAACCACACGCAGGTCTAAGACCCAGGTCTGCAGATCTGCATAGACAAAGATAGGATCACCCCCACCCGTAGCCTTCAGATACATGCACACATTTCTTCCAAAGATATTCTCCTCAGATTGGTGATCTCAAACAAAGATGCCAAGGCAGCTCTGATTTTCAAACCACAAATTCTCCATGGCAACATTAGTTACATCCATCACTTGAAAGTTCCACTGAAAAAAATATAACTTAATATCCTACCACTATCTCTTCTCTTAGTAAAAAAGATACCTCTCCAACTCAATTTAATTACATTTGAAAATACCAAACTCATTATCACTTTAATTAAAATCATACATTTTCATTTACAACTAGAGGAGTCCTTAGAGATGATCTATCTAATCCAATATCTTTATTTACCAGAAAAAGCAGTGGGGTCCAGAAAGGGAAGTAACTTGACTAAGGTCCCTTCATCACTGTATGAAAAGGCCAGGGTCAGAGTAAGTGATGAAGTCATGTGCCCTTCTAGTGCATCTTGCTGTCCCAGGAGCTCAGACTCTTCAAGTTCAGAAAATGGTGCATTTATTACAGTGCTTATGATTTGAAATGAATTTTCCTTGTGACCCATGCAAGAAGTCGGCAAAACCCTGCAAAGAACCAATATTCCTCAAATTTAGAGAAATAATACAAATGATTACTACACTGGAAATTTCATATTACATTTAGATACTATTTGTGTGCCTTTCCTTTTAAATATTCACAGTTAACCTGAAAACACCACATGATGTTGAATCTGAAAGAATTCAGTAACCCAAAACATCCACACTCTAGCACCAACACCACTGGATGACCTTCCACACCCTGTCCAAGCTATGTGCACAGAGGAGGGAACATTAAAGACATTTTCATTTGACCAGACCAAACAGTGATTACAGGCTTCCCAGAACAATATCATTATTACAGCACAAAGAGAGTCATGAAAGCATATGTAGACAGAAAACCAGTTCATCTCTCTGAAGAACAGATTCTCACTATGTGTAAGCCAGTAACTAGAAAGATGCAAATGATGAGAATGTTTCCTTATTCTAATGTGAAATATACTGAGGACAAGAAGGTGTTCAACCTAAAAAGTGACATTTGAGGTGTTGGGGGACAGGGAACACTCCTCCACCTCTCTGGGTCCTTCTTGGATTGTTCAAACAAGTATATTTATAGTATACAGATAAGGAGGGAATAAAGAAAGAAAATAATTACCCAAATGAGAATTAAATGGGACAGACCAAGAAGTTTTTCTCTTGAGCTGATGAATGGGACATGGACCTCAGGTGTTGAGGAAAGAGGGGTAGAGGGGAATCGCACATGAAGGTGGATGATGCCAAAAATCAAGTGTGACAGATGTCTGCCCAATTCTAAGAAAGTTTTCACCAATGAAAAGTTTTTTTCTGGAAATGACTAAATCGGGGTCACCTTCACTCTCTTTGGTACCTAAGATAATGGAAACGACTTCCTTGAAGCTCCCAGACCTCAGATGATCTTAGCTCTGCAGAGCAAGGAACACAATGGAAAAGTCTCTATCTTGGACATCTTAAGTTGCCATATCTGAATATTTGATGGAGATGTAGGCTTCAAAAGTATATTAGAAAACTGTAAAACACTGGTTGTCAACTAGGGGCACTTCTGCCCATCTCTACACCTGCAGTCATTGGGCAGCAAGCAGATACTGCTGTCACAAGTGGAGAAGGGGGGAGATACTCCTGGCATGCTATGAGTAAAGTCCAGGGACATTACTAAACATCTTACACTGAACAGGACAGCCCTGAACAAGAATCATGTGCTGAAAAGATCAACAGTGCCAAGGCTGAGGAACCATGACCCAAACAAAGGCTAATTCATCATTCTTAATTATATGATAGATTCTAAACACTGTGCTAGTGCAGTGTTAAGTATGATGCTGTATAAAGATACAATGCATTTAAACATTAAAATGAAATTAAAAATAAAAAAATCCAAAACATTCTGACTGCCTTAAAATGTAGATACTTTAAGCTTATTTCACTTTCAACTTTCTACTAAACTCCCAGGGCTTTTGGCTTGAATTTGCCCCTTAAACTTGAGATGCCAGTCACAGCTCTGCCTCCATTTCCAGAGTCCATGGAGTTAAGGACCCTGAAGGTGAACTTGGAGAGAGCGCCACCATGCACACCTAGCCAGACAGCCCTCATCTAATATGTGGCCTGTGCACCAGGCTTCCAGGTTGCATTTGTCATTATGTTTCTAAAGATTTAGAGTAAAATTTTCTAAAACTACTATGAAAATACTGGCAATTTTAGACTAATTAGGAATGACAAAACTGGTATTACCAAACAATAAAGCAGCAGCAGATCCCGGTAACCTAGAAGATATTTATGGAATACAATAAAGATAAATAAATTCTGCATAGTGTGTGTTTATTGAAGAAGAAAAAGCAAAAAATCAGGATTTAAGGGAGCAAAACAATGCCAGGGTATAAACTACACCAAAAAATCTAGGAAGAAGTGTTCAAATATCACCTTCTCCAAAATTACTTAGGGTCTTTGAGTGTTGTTCAAATCTGCATGAAAGGAACGCCCATTTGGGTAAAGATATAACCTAAGAGCAAATGGCTAGGATGAACTCATTAACAGAAACCTTTGTGCTGGCAGATCTCCCTACTGCAAGACAGGAGCAGAATACATGCATTTACTCTGATGTAAACAAGGGATACAGCTGTGCAGGCTACCCAAAGGCTTCTAACCAGAAGTTCAATGAGGGTCAAAACCCCAGCCAGTGGTTAGTGACACTGACTACTCTGGCATGGGGGCTGCATTCACACAGGAAGCAATCCTGTTTTTCATAAGTTGAAAGGTGCAACAGGACCGAGTGGCAATAGACTACATAGTGGAGAAAGAGACTACATAGTTGAAAAAGTGACAAGAACCATTTTTCAAGCAAGGCCCGTCCAGGAATGTGAGGCCATGGAAAAAAGAGCAATGCAGGGGTTCTAAGCTTGCAGCATGAAAGGAAGGGAAAGGTCTCCTTGCCCCTGTTGGATAGTTCTTTAGCACAGTTAAAGAATGAAGAGGAAGTACTAGCACATAGACTGAAAGGTACTCTGGGGCCCTCAAACCTGCATGCTATACAGGGAGCCATTCATGCACACAAAAACAAAGCAACTCTTAATGTAAAAAAAAAAAAAAAAAAACCTTTAATAGATTAGTATGCATAGAGAGAAGACATAAGGATAATAGTTCCCAATAAAATGCCCAAAGTTATCCATCCCCATGCGGGTAAATGTCCAATCAAACAGGGTTGGAATGAGTGGGGCCACTAAAGTCCAAAAGTTTGCCACAAGTCGAAGGCACCATTTTGATGGGGAACAACAGAAAAGGGGTAGAAGAGACCAGGCAAGAATAGAACAAATGGAACAAAATGAAAGTGCAAATCAAGATAATGGTTGCCATTGTCAGCCTCCCACATGTCTCTTTCAAGAGTCTCTGTACAGTTCAATTAAAAGTGTCTTCTTCCATGTCCCCCAAGTTGTTGGTACAAGTCCAGAACCAAGAAGCAAGCAAGCCCTCCTACTCAGGTCTCTGTGTCTCAGAACCATATCTTGACCTGCCCATTCAGTTTAGCCCACAGTTAAGTGGGGAATGTGACAGAGTACACCTCCTGCTTTTATGGAGATGTCCCTGTTAGAGAAGGAAATGGTCATAAAGCTAAGACTAACATTATAAAGAAGGTCAGGTTCAATTTTTCATCTACCAAAGGGGACCTGGTCAAACAGTCTGGAACAAATCCAATGAAACCATGAACAGACCCCTACTCTCCACCATCCTGCCTCTGTGCATCTTTGAAGGGGATCTGAGAACAGCCCCACTGATGCCCAAAGAGTCCCTGGGATAATATTAGGGAACACCTTTCTGATCCGAGCAAGCAGAGTGGTAGATAAGTTCTTGCCCTTCAGCTCAAATTTGGTGGAGACAGAGACACATAAGCTGCACCTTCAAAATCTTCTCTAGATTCATGCCACCTGTTTCACATTCTAATGAAGTACCTCTCTCATCCCAGGAGCCACTACCCAGCCCCTGAGAAAGAATTCTCTGCAGCGATGCAGAGTATCGAATTTGAGAGAGAGGACAGACTTCATAGATGAATCTAGTTGTAGTTTAAGTGGGAAAACATTTCAACAAGTGAGAGGAAGAGAATTTCTCCCATCGGAACAAGGCATTTTGGGGAGATGCAGGACTCCAAGAAGTGCTGAACCTCAGAAGAGTCACTTGGCTTAAGGAGGCCCACTGACTTCCAAGTCCAGGGAGATGGAAGGGGAGGTAGAGGGCACTGTCCTCAAAGAAAGGATGAGGAAATGTCTTCTTGAGAAAGTGGCAAAGATGAAAGATTGTCGAAAAAAACAAAAGGAATCAAGGAAGCAGAAAAATGAGCTTTGAAAGTTTGGTGCCTCAGTGGTCCAGGGAGGGGTTCTCAGGGGCATGGATCATCAACAGTGTCCATGGTCAGAGGCGCTCTGAGGAAGGACACGTGACTAGTGAACTGAGGGTAGGGGGTGAGGGGTACAAAGGAAAGATATAGAGGACATGAGGATTTTGAAACCTCAGAGATGTTAAGGGAATAGACATGAAAAATGACATTGGGGAATTATGATCTGCCTATGAAATTCTACAAAGTAGTCTTAGCTACAGAAGAGCCTGTTACTGTTATATTTCTCACTAAGACCTAAATTAGGGCACCAAAAATATCAATAGAGCCTTTTGTAGTCATGTTTTTGGGGAAAGCTGAGGCTCTCACTTTAAGGACTGGAGCCCAGGTGGGCCTAATTTTAGCTTGCAAAGTAAGCTGTCCCCACATAAATGGGCCACCCATTAAGGGGCAATAAGAAGTTTAACCCTGAATAAATGGCCCAGCAGGACTCCTTACCAATCAGGTTCAATGCTTCTCCAGGGCCAAGGTTTCCTTTTTAAAAGAGAAAGGTCTCCCCTACAAACCAGCAGGAGCCAGCAGGAAAGGCAAATAATGGCCTGGCATCTCCTGAGTCTATCTGCTGACAAAGCAAAGGGTTCAGGTCTAGCAGGGGACACACCGTTCTCAAAATCTAATATACCTGTAAAGATCCAAGGTCCAAACATAAACTACAAACTTACACTTTCCAAAAGGGCCCACCTCTATTCTCCTGGTGCAGGAGGATTCCTTTCTTCCTGTTTTGCAATCATCCCAATCCAGGTAGATTCAGTTCTAGCAGTTAAAGGATGTGAGAGCCCCGCTGCATCATCTCCATTGAATTTTTGATATTGAACAGTGGAAAAGCAGGCATCAAAGAAACAACTACTTGAGTTTCTTTCCAGCTCTAATTTTAATTTGCCTTTGTGTTCTCCAGCTCTCCTCCCATGTTCTTCACATTCTCTCTTGACATTCTTTCCCCCTGGGTAATGTTGCCCTTTCCTTCCCTCCCTCTGAAGCCCAGTTCTGCCTACTTACATATGTGCATGTCCATTGGACCCAGGTGTTTACAATCATGAAGAGGGTACATTTTGTCTCAACACCACTGGTGCTGTTCATAGGAGCTCAAGACCAAGGGTGTGAAAAAAACCTAATATTTCACCGGCTACCTGAGGAGGAACGGTAGGGAGACCCCTGTAAACGCTCCTAAATCAAAGTATCATGAAACAAAGATTCTAGAATTTACGCCCCACTGATAGGCCACATGGTCAACTTTTTCTAAACCTTGTCAGCGCCTTTACCTACATTATCATATTCCATTCAAACTACTGTTTGCTTGGCCTAAATTCCCAGGCCTGGAAGTTCCACAAGGGCTTCAACTATCTGATTGCTTTTTGTAATACCCATTCCTCTTCCAACCTGCCTCAATGCTAGACAAAAACTACACAAAACAGGCACCCAATATTAGCTTATGAACTTAATAAGCCTCCCACGACTTTTTAGCGTTTTAGACAAACATATACAGATATATTTATCAAACACATGCACACAGAGAACTGACATTGACTAATTCATCTCCTCTTGAAAACTAGTGTCTGTATTCTTTCTCAATGGGAATCACATAATCTCTCTTCTAGGACCTTTCCTTCCCTGGAGAAGGCCTTCTGTCAGTTCCATGGCAGAAACAACAGTCCCCCTAGATGGTAAAAACGAAAATTCTACCTTGCAGAGTTAAGGGAGCAAAACTGGGCTGCTGAGTTTGCACAGCAATGTAATGACAGTACAAAATTCCACATCTAGGGACCAAAATGAGAGGGAACAAGAGCCACAGAGATTGGGAGCCCTGCAAGAGGTGCTGCTAGAGATGAATTTACTGAGCCAAGGGCTCTCAGACAAGGCAGAGGGTAGAAAGCAGAGTTTACCTACCTCTCTCTCTACACACAGTAATCTACAGGTGTCAGGCTCCCTAATATTCAGACCACGCCCACATCAGCTCAGCTTGGAGGCCTTTCTCTAGTTCTCCCTGACCCGCCACTGTGAGCCTCCCAGCCCTCACCACTGTCTATCTGCTCCTATCATAAATAAGGGGAAATTCTGACTGCATAACTTTTTAACCCTCTAATTTTGCTGCTTTTGATTATGATATTAATTTCATAGTTTAAGAATAAAGTTGAAGAGAAATAAAAGTTTTCAGATAAGAACTGTGATGCTCTAGCAGGCTTTCATTAAAAGTCTTAATCCCTAGGTTTAGCCAGAAAAAGAAAATTCCACATTTAGATTCTCTTCACACTATTTAGTGTTTGGAATTTTCCCATCTCAGAACAATTATATTCAGCAGAGTCAAATAGAAGAAGACAAATATACCTGTATAATGGAAAAAACAGAACTTTTTGCTTATACTAATACCAATACTGCACAGGCATAGTCTTTATAGAACCAGGAAAGTAATGGGTGACATTCATGACAGCCAATTATAGTTCCATCTTGCTATACATGTCCACCAGTATAGTTAGATTTTTGCATGTGTAATGTTGTGTACAGCCATTTGGAAGAGATTAATTTGAGAATGAATCGCAACAGGCACCAGACAGCAATTCCCCATGACTCAGTTAATATGAAAAGCACACTATACATTCAAAATACTGCTAAAATGCAGCTGTGATTGCTCTCCTTTCCACTTGTTCCAGTAATCTGACACACAACCTGCCACAAGACATGGTGATTTGATTATGTAAAATGTGTGTGTGTGTGTGTGTGTGTGTGTGTGTGTGTGTGTAACCATCCACACATAAATCCAACAACTTTTCTAACTTTCCCAGCACAGCAAGTAGAGCCTCAGTGGGATCTTTAGAAAGGGTCAAGTAAAAAGAGAGGGCTCTATTCCCAAAACACAACTTAAACTGTATTTCCTCCATCTTCAAATTCTGTACCACAGAGATACAAGTCTCTATCCTGTACTCATCCTGTATTTAAATGGAGAAATAACAAAAGGAAACAGAAGAGTTCCATTACTCCACAAGAACTTAGCCTAAGAATTCTCTACAGGAGAGTTTCCAGTAGGTACAGCATTCAAAAGGGGTCTTAAATGGCAGGATAGCAGGAAGCATCTAGTGTGGACCCCATGAAACCCCTCCACTTTTCTACAACAGCCTCATTTTCCTGTGATGAGCTTAACAAGTTCATTCCAAGAGCACTATTATACCTGCAAAGGGACAACTATTCCAGAAGGACTTCCAAAACAAGTATTACTGGTAACTTTGCAGTTTTTCAAAACATGTAGAATGTGGACATAAATTTTATTTTCAGAACTCCAACTTTTTCTTCTCACAATACAAAATAAAATGAATTTGAACCAGACCTCTAAAGACCTATTTACCTAGAAGTAGGACATTGAAGCTTTCAGTGACTGGTAATTTCTCATTATTGATATACATGTATAAAATTTGAAGTTTCTTCCACTAAGTATTTGGGGAGGGAGTTTAAAAAAATGACTAGTCACTGAATTGTAAAGTTGTAGATTTATTCAAGTTCTCAGTGTTCCCGTTCTCATCACCTGAAACACATCCAACACTTTTTTTCCTAGTTGCACCGGCCAGGGAGCCTCTAGGAAGGGCAAGCACCCTCTGTGGGCAATGTAGTCAGGTCGACTCTGTTAGGGCCTTGGGATAGGTATCTCTGGATTTAAGTCACATTACACCCCTTACATTAGCCATGAGGATGGGAATAATTACTTAATGTTCCTAACCTTCACTTTTCTTGTCTGAAACACTGAGATACTAAGTTACAAATTTGTAGAAATTAAAATATGTAAAATATCTGTCACACAGTAAACAATTTTCTTCTTGCAACATAAACATTTCTTGCTAATTTCTTCAGCTAGTATTTCTCACTAAAAGATGAATTCCCAGTATTTGTTTAATGATTTCTCCCCTTAAACATAACATTAAAGAGTTCATAGGATATCAATCTGAGAAATGTAGTCTTAAGCAAAAAAATAAATGATGTAAGAAACAAAAAAGTAACTCATATATCAAAGATCGATTACTAAACCAGGGGAAGATTTGATAATTAAGCAAAAATATTTTATCTGTTTAATAAGGTGGTAACAAGGGAATTTTCTTAACTTGAGAAGATGCTTTTTTGTGCTATATTAATGGTTCTGGGCCTCAATGACTTTTATAACAAGGGAAACAAAGGGGAAGAGAGTTAGGACTCATTAAGGGTTGAAAATTAATTAGTCCATCTCAACTCCATGAGTAACTGCCATCAATTTAAGAGACATAACACCATACAGTGGGTTTTAATTAGGAGGGTTACAAAGTGTTTAAGAATGAAAACCGAATTGTCAAGCCCAATTAAGCAGGTTGATGGAACAAGCTATAAAAAGTTCCCTTTTGCAAGAATAAAATTTAAAAAATCATTATTCAAGGGCTCACCAGCCTCTCCTCAAAAGACACACTATGCATGTAATAAAATCCATTCATTTTGTGCAAAGAGATGTCATACCTTGGGACAAAACAAGAAATTAATAAAATATGAACCCAAGACTCACACATTTATTAGTTAGACAATCTTTGGAGAGGCAAGATGTGGATGGTGGTTATGACTCAGTTGCCTTTGACATCTCAGTTGCGACTGACATCTCAGGAGGGGTTTTATCAGAAGACCTCTAAGATTCAATTCAGTTCCAGGAAAGAAGATAATGTTCCTACAAAGAAGATAATGTCCTGCCCATGACAGATGCAGGTGCCCATGAGCACAGAGAGTAGGGAGATGCCACCTTAAGGGTGAGGCATATTGGGCAAATCAGGAAGAAATGATTTGGGGTTCAGATTATCCCATTAGCATCCTGGGAGACTTGTTTGGTAGTCTTTGCTCTTTCTTTTCTTTTTTAAAATCAAGTTTCTATCACCTACAGTAGCTATTTGAAAAATAACAGAAGTCTTCCTCCCCTTAAAAATCCAATTACTTTCTGAAAAAATTAACTAGAACTGCATACTACAGAAACAATTTTCACACCCTCCTCATAAATGTCCACATGCAAATAGCCTCGCCAATGTGTCATGCCTGTCTCTTTCAGAAATTATCTAAAATTTTCCACTTCAGCATGGTGAGAAAAAATAAATGTCAACATTCACATTCATCCCAGAATTGGGTTCATCTTCATCCAAATGTAAAAGAGCAGTTCCCATCCCACTATGGCAGTACTGCTTTATGGCCCTGCCCCCACCCACCTCCCAACAATCTCAATCCAAGAGGGCTTGAGACAGTCATCATAGTCTTTGAGGGAAGGGAGTGCCTTTTAAAATGTTAATGAGGGAACATTCTACTTTGTTTCTTCATCCTTACCTATGGCACTTACTTGCATGTATATACTGGTGATACCACATTACCCACTAGGAAGACACCCCTCCATGATGCAGTAGAATCAAAAAGACACATATTCATCAGATTCCTCATATTCCTGGGAGACTAACTTCATTTTAAAAATTCAGTGGGTTCAAAATAGAGCTACCTATAACTGAAGGTGTTGTTCTTTCTAACGGTGTCATGAAGCTTTTGGTGTGTCCCTGTCACTCTGAGTGTGGGTCAAGATATGAAGAGACAATGTGAGCAGAACTATTGCTTAAGTCCCAAGTTTACACACACACACACACAAACTTTCTCATACTCTGAAAGCAGAGGACCATGGCAGGGGACAAGAAATGCAAGAGCTTGAGGAAGCTTTCAGAGAATTTCCTAGAAAGCATGACATTTCAAAATGAAAAGAAAGATATTTGTGTTTCACAGCAAGACATATATAAGGAGAGAGAAAAACTAGAAAGGGTAGGGGCTGGGAGAGGAATGAGCAAGTTTTGCAAATACAAGTTAAAGGCCCACCTAGGTTAATCAGAATGCCCAACTTAAATTGGCCCTAGCACACAATTAGAATTTGCACACAACTAGTAGTCACAATCAATCCTTGGTCTCTGGAAAAATAAAGAAAACGTAACACTGCATCAAGTCGATGCCCTTTTTGTAAAGACAACATGAAGTCCCTGGTGGCTGAAGAAGAGGAAACAGTGGTACTTTGTCCCAGGTAAAGGGTAGAAGGACAGCCTACACCTTGAGAAGAAAAGGGGGGCCTAAATTCCCTCTTACTTGCAAGGAACAAAAAGAAATCCACCTGCGGGAAGACACCCTGCTTCTCCTAAGTATCTCTACTTCTAGGGCTAAGTTTCCTATACCTATCCATTCAAATATTTATCTGTATTTCAAGAAAAATATTCTTGTTCGACCATTATTTGACTAAAACAATGTATTAAAATGATTTTATTTTCCTTACTCCTGTGGAAAAGAAAACTATTCCACAAGATAGATGGTTACTATAGACATAGCAGCAGTTATACAGAGTTCCAGCATTTAAATTTAGCTGCCTGACTTTTGGATCCACTTTTGCCCTTGCCAGGCATATAAAATTTGGCAATTTCTTTCATGTCTTTGTGCCTTATAATCTCTGCTTATAAAGTAAAATGATAATCTCTCGTGGAGTTGTTTGTATAGAGGAAGTTGATATATGTTAAAACATTCAGAGATTCAGAGCACTTACTGGCAACTTTTAATATTAGTTCTCATCATCAATATCTATGGACTCTAACATTAATCACCATCAGGTAATAAAACTTTCAGAGGGCAACAACCTGATAAAAGGCTCCTACGGTCTGAAGGGAAAGAAATCAATCAAACCAAGCCCAGGGCTAATGAGTCTCACACTGAAAACCCCATGGTAAAGATACAGCAGGTACTCAGAGATGGGAAGCCAGCTGGTCTATAATTCAATGGAATTAAGGGAGCTGAAGTCAAAGGAATTCTGGGAAAACTGCCTTACTATGTCCACAGGAGCTACCTTCAGCCTACACTTTAAAGCTTTAGTAGGTTTTGATTAGCCCAGCACTTGGACTCTCACTCATATCACCTCATGGCCTCCTCTCTGCTCCAGCCATACCATCCACTAACCCTGCCAGGGCATCTGTCTAGCTCTTCCCTCTGTGTGGGATGCTCTTCCCCAATAATCTGCACATTAGTCCCTTCACATCCTCCACATCTGTGACTTTGTCAGTGAGGCTTTCTCTGGCCACATGATCCGATGTACTCAGTTACATAAATGCTGGTTCTGTCCTCTCCACCTTCAACTTTTTCCATAGCACTACTGACAACTGAGTATGAATTATATTTTGCTGACCTCCATCAAGGCAGGGTCTCTGTCCACTTGACTATCGATGGGGTCTAGAACAGTACCAAGCACACAGTAGGTGGTGAATAAAGGGCTACAAACTCAGAGGAGCCATGCTTTTGTTCAAGGTAAACTTTAAATGATAAAATCACTATTGTCAAACTCCCTGCTCTCCTAGGAAGAAATCACATTTTTTGGATGCCCTTCTTGATATCCAAGTAAAATTTCTCAACTGTTGCTAGGGACACAGCTGAAGAACAATGCAAACCCTTGATATAAAAAGCATAAACATATGCTGTTAGGAGAAGACCAGATCTGATAAAAGCATAAATCTTGAACATAATCACAACTCACTGAATGGTGTGGTGCTCAAAGCGAAGGCCACAAAGTATGTTTTCACTTATCACTTCTGTCATCATGGAACAAACACCCAGACAGTGCTCCTCAGTTGGACTACCAGGTGAGCCACACTTCTCCACAGTCACAGATGGAAAATCACTCTCACAAACTAAAATATAATCCTCAAAGTTTATTTGGAGAGCAAAGTACCAATAACCATGAATGTGCTGACCACTGATTTTAGAAGACCACACTAAAATTGCCTTAAAAAACAGTCTAAAACATGGCACAAAGACCCAAAACTCTTGCTAAAGAACAATAAAAATGTGGACAGAAATTATACTAGATTTACAGATGAACTTTTATTAAAATCATCTACAATATTAAAGTATCAAGAACATGCCAGGCACTGAGTTTGGCATGTAAATATTTTATTATATTCCATTTTTAGCTGAGAAAAATGGGACCCACTCAAAGCCATGACTTGCTAGGAACACAGAGTTGGTAAACAACAGAGTTTGAAGTCCAGATCTGGACCCTGATTGTACACAGTGACCAGCCCACAGACACTCCATGGACTGATGCTTGGACTGAAACTAGAACTTGAAGACAGACCCCAAAAGTACACACTCACCTATAGACACTTGTATCTATTTTATCACATCACACACAGGATTTATTAAATTTATACACTCAATTTATCCCTAGAAAAAGGGATAGAAAGAGAGAGCAACTTAACTTAATCTAATTGATTTCCCGGTAATGGTTGCAAACTGAAATAATCTATATAATTCTATATCTCAGTTTTTAGTTTGGTAGCTTTGTTTCTTGGTCCCTCTAGTTCTTCTAAGAAGAACTGATGTGAAAATCAAATCAGTAATGTGATTAGAATAGTACCTGGCAAGCCAATGCTAAATAAATATTAGTTATTATTTTTATAGACATAATATAGCAATCCCTATAAAAATTCCAACGACATTTTTTAAAGAACTAGAACAAAAATTACTGAATTCATATGGAATAACAAAAGACCTCAAATATCAAAAAGACTCCTGACCAAAAAAAAGAACAGAGGTATTACTATTCCAGAATTCAAATTATACTACAAAGTCATAATAATTAAAACAGCATGGTACTGGTACAACAATCAGACCAATGGTACAGAATTGAGTGCTCAGAAATAAAACCACACATATAGTCAACTAATCTTTGACAAAAGGGGGAAAAACTTATGTTGGAACAAGGACAATTTCTTCAATAAATGGTGGTGGGGAAAATGGACCAAGACAGGCAAAAAAACAAACCAAGACAACTCCCCTCACACTATGTACAAAAACCAACTCAAAATGGATTAAAAAAAAAACTAGGAAGTAAGATCTGAAACCATAAAATACATAGAGGAAAACATGGACAAAACCTTCCATGAATTACACTTCAGAAATAGAAATCCACTTCTGGACACATCTACAGATGGCAAAAAAGTAAAGGAAAACAAACAGTTGGGACTACATCAAACTAAATTGCTTCTGTACAGTAAAAGAGACAATAGACAAAACAAAAAGAAACCCAGTCAAATGGGAGAAGTCTTGCCCTCCACAAAAGTGATAAGGATTTGATAACAAAGACCCACAAGGAACTTACACAACTTAGCAAAACCAAAACAAGAAGCCCAGTCAAAAAATGGGAAGGACTAAAAAGGCACTTCTTCAAAGATGAAATACAAATGGCTAACACACATATGAAAAATGTTCAGCATCCCTAGCAATCAGGGAAATGAAAATCCAAACCACAATGAGATACTACCTTACACCAGTAAGAATGGCCCACATCAAAAAATAGGCAACAACAAGTGCTGGCATGGCTGTGCAGAGAAAGGAACACTCTTACACTGCTGGGGGGGAATGTAAACTGCTCCAGTTACTTTGGAAAGCGTGAAGGATCATCAAACTAATGAAAATGGAGCTACTATTTGACCCAGGAATTGCTCTACTGGAAATCTACCCAAAGGAGACCTCTCTACTTAAAGGGACAACTGTACTCAGATATTTATTGCAGCACTATTTATAATTGCAAGGACATAAAAACAACCTAAATGTCCCAGAACAGAACATTGGGTGAAAAAGATGTAATATATATATATATATATATATATATATATATATATATACACACACAATAGATTATCCATCAATTAAAAATGACAAATTTGGTGAATTTGAGGTAACATGAATGGAACTAGAAGAAATCATATTAGCAGAAACAAATCAGAAAGAAAAGGACAGAAACCAAATGGTTTCACTAATATATGGAAAATAGAAAAAGCAAACAAAAGGCCAGGAAAAGTCAAAACAAGCTAACAACCTAACTAAAGTACACAACTTGGGGGAGGGAGGATGAGTAGAAGGAGGGATGAGTCAGGGAGGGGAGGTGGTGGGTGTACCCGGGGGAATACAAAGATGTGAAATATATGTACAAATAAATTATTTTTAAAAATAAAATAATACAGACAGAATGTAAAATTGGATTATTTAATTAATTAAAATTAATTATAAAAAGAAACAGTTGCTTTTTCCTTTATTATAAATAAAGATAATATTTCAGTATCACAAATATAGCAAGGACTTTTGTGCATAGGCTTTAGATGTTCTCAAGGAAGAACTGTGCATAATGAAGAGCAGGCAAGGCTCAAAGGACTTCCAAACAGAGTTTAGAATTTGGGTCACTGATTCTAAGAAGTTTTACAATTGAATCAAGATACATAAATCTGCTGAAAATCTGTGGATGGTGCTTGTTAGGAAAAGGGCCATTTCCAGGGCAGCTCCCTTTTCATTCAGGATCTGTTAATCTAAGATCAAGCTTACAAAGCTGATAAAGTAACATGAACTGGGTGGCTTAAATAACAGAAAACTATAGTCACCCAGCTCCTGAGGTAAGAAGTCTAAGTTCAAGATTCACTCAATAGAACTTTACATAATAGGGTTCATTCCTTCTGGCAGCTACAAGAAATCAGAGCATCCCTACCTTTCTCTGGTGGTTTATTAGCAATCTTTGTCTTTCTTTGGCTTCTGCTACATCATCCTAATTATCTGCCTTTCTCTTCATATGGCATTCTCTCTGTATCTGTGTGAAACTTTCCTCTTTTATAAGGACACCAATTGTATTGGATTAGAGGCTCATAATAATGCAGTATAACCCTATCTAACTCATTACACTACATGATCCTGTTTCCCAACAAGGCTATGTTTTGAGGTTCGAGGCATGAGGACTTCAACACAAATTCTGGTTGAACACAACACAACCCATAAAGAACTGCAGAGAGAATTCAAGCTTTGTTTCCCAGGACCACTGATGAGCTTGGTATAGCAGCTCCAACAGAAGTCTAAGCCTCAGTCACAAGATGGTAGCAAGTATCAGTGATGGCTGTTGCTGAGGGTTTGAATTAATCATATATATGCAATAAAGTGGCAGGGGCTATTACCGTAAGCCATCTAAGTCAACTGTCACCTACAACTACATTGGTAATTCATTTTTTAAAAAAAGATTCAGAAGAGTTATTTTATCATCTCCACAACCATAAAGAAAAATCTTTTCTTTATTATGAGACTTAGGCAAAAATGAGAAGGTGGGAAAACAAAGGTCTAATAAGAGTCAGCCTTTAAGATCTAGTTTGAGTCATCAAAAACTGTAACTTTTAAAATTCTTTGAAAAATACTTAAACAAGGATCACTGTTGAACATGACCTAAAGTATTACCCCCCACTCCAATCAGATAATCTGGATTGAACACACTTACGTGCACAAAACGCAATAACTCATAGTCCTCAATGCCATGTGTTCTGCACGTCCAGGGGTCTGTGTCTATGCCAAAGGCCAATGAAGACACAAAACAGACCAGAACACATTGATCAATCGCAAAGCAAGATACTGAGGAAGTCTGCTTCAATACTCAAATTCTAGTATACTGAGACTCAAAATAATAGAGCAGTTCCTCAACCAGAGACCCAAATATACCCCAGGGTTTCTAGCTGAAAGTACTTCCTCTCTTGGTAGTAGTCTCATTTTAGACAACATGATGTCAAAAATATGGAAGGTTTCAGAGTCAATTTCCTGGGTATTGAAGAAACATAGAAAGGAAGGAAGGCATTTCAATTCGATTACTGTACAATGTTTATATTTAATTTTCATTTATGAGGAGAGCAACTTTATAGTAATCCCTGTTGTATTACAAGAAAAGTATCCCTGTCAGTTATAATCTCTCTGTAAATACACAGATCTGTAAATTATCTCAAACAAGGCAAATAAAACATTACAGAAGTCCAGGAGAAAGTAATCCCTTCAACATCAGGTAGCTTTGGACCCACCTAGTAACATCTCCATAAGCCAAAGCTTACTTAGGTTTCAGTCCTAGAATGAATATTTTTGGAACAAAGATAATTTATCATGTGACTATAAAGACTGTTGTTGTCTTTCTAAAAATCCTACTTCATGTAGAACTCGGAGAAAAACTTGGAGAATCAGTCCACAGACCTGGAAAGTTATTCAGTTGTTGAGTTAAAAAAATACAAAACACTTCTTGGCAACTCCAGGAGAAAAGAGTGAGTCAGAGAACACCAAAGCAGGGTGAAAGGATGTGATTCTGCAATGGAGGTGTCTGCCACCACTGCTAAACTGTGCCAGTTACCTCTCGTCACATTATCATTCAAACAAAAAGAGGTAATTATCACCTTTGTGTCTAATCTATAATTCCAAAAGCAAATGAAACAAGTGGCAAGGCAAAATAAGGCCATGCCAGGGCACAGGGAGAGGTACTCAATCAGATTGTGTCATCAACCAAGGAGCAACGCAGCTCATCTCATAAGATGAGTCGTCTATTCAGGCATTTGTTAGATGCCTACTGTGTGCAAAGGATATATGCAAGATGGGATGTAGGAAAACCTATAGGATATAAACATGAACTCTGCTTCATATATAAGGTTTGCCTGTCCTCAGAATACAAAGGGACCTAGGAGTTAATGCTTAATGGTGGCAGAATCAAGAAGGGCTGCAATTTTAGCTGGCATTAAATGGTAGCAAGTGAATATGCAAAGCGTTGGGAGAAAAAGAAGACATTCTTAGTGGAGGAAAGAACAGCTAGACTAAAGAGTAGGGTTCATGAAGGACCTCAGACAGCAGACTAAGAAATAACACGTTTATTTTAATAGAGGGTAAGTGCGATTGCATAATCTTAGAGCAGCTTTTACTTTTTTTTTTTTTTTTTTTTAAGAAATGTGGTCTCACTTTGTTGCCAGGTGTAGCCTCAAACCTGCGGATTCAAGTGACCCCTGACCTCAACCTCCCAGCACTGGATTACAGGCGCACGTCACTGTGCCAGGCTAGAGCAGCTTTTAAAAAGCTTACCCTATTATTCAGAAACTTTTCCTATGGATTTGAAGGCAGATAATTATGAAGCTGCAGTAGTTCATGCAAAGGTTATAACCAGAGGAGATTATTTCATTCAGGTAGGGTCAATTCAGATATACAGACAGATTACACAGGTCCTAGGCACAAAAAAAGACAACAGAGAGGACAAGGACCAAAGAAAAGCCCAGCACTTAAAGAAGAATGACCTATTCTACATTCATTGCATACCTATTGTACACAATACACTGGTGATGCAAATATAAATCAGACATTGCCCAACCCTCAAGAAATCTAAGGAAGATAAACTACAGCTACAGTATAAATGGCAACTGCTGTTCTTTAAAGATAAGTAGTCTTACTCTTAGTTTTCAGTCACTTAGATTTAAAACTTCCATAATATCCTCCTCTCCAGTCCAAAGGCCCAGTGCTTCTTATTTATCCTAGTAAGTATTGGAGAGATACACCCAACCATGTCTGACAAAGTTGAAGAGTAAATCCTCATTTTTCAACATGAATTTAGTAGAAATATAGAAAGGTTAGGTAACCAGCACAAGATCATACATACAATAGCCAAAACAAAATGTCTGTCTATAATCCAGTTTTCTGATTCTTTCTCTACCCTGAAATCTCCCACCAACCCTTCCTCCCACTTTCAAAACCACTAACTCAATACGAATTTGTCACCAAGAATCTGAGCTGCTGTGTCTACTCGTCATCGTATACTGCTGGTCTAGTTTCTCCTAGTCCTTCTCCAGTGCTTCTAGCAAGATCAGTCTAAATCAGATCTGCATCACATCATTTCCATTTACAAAAGTTCATAGCTTACCACTGTCTGCCAAATAAGCTCAAATCCCACAGCCTGACATTCATGGACTCCACCACTGGTCAAATGCCACCACCCACATATGTTGCTGCCTCCCATTTAACTTTGAAGAGTGATAACCATTTCATATTTTCCTAAAGCCTTCATAGTCCATAAATGTTCACATTCTAGTCACTCAGACATATATATCTCTATTATTATATTTCCATATACATATATATAGATTTCCCTATATACATCCTTATATATCTAAGGATATATTTCCTTAGCTATATCTCCTTAGAAATGAGAGAATTATAAAAATAATGTCAAAATTACCACTATTTTCATATAGTACTCTCCTTGACTCTTTTCCAAAGTGATCTAGCCTCATCAGGATTCAGGAGCTTATTTTATTGGCATATAAGATATGGACCTCTTAGGAAGACCAACGCCTCTGGGTTGTGCAATCCAAATTAAACTCTTATGAGCTCAGAGAAAAGAAAATTCAATGTGCACTAACAGGAGTTACCCTCAGACGTAAGTCAGAAATGAGCTGGCTTTTTACAGGTGAGGACAGAAATCAGACATACAGAAGAAAGAGGTACTACCAGTTTCTCAGAAGACATACAAATTCCCTACATGTTCCTTGTGACTCTAAATGTATTCATTGAAGGGTACATGAAGAAGCCCCTTTGTGTAGCACAGAGCCTAACAGCAGTTGAGGAAGCCAAACACAGCACACACCATCACCCTAAGAAAGACTGCTAAAAAGAGCAGCCCAAACAGCAAGCTTTCCCTCTGTCCTCCCAGGAACCAAGCAGAACTGATCACAACAAGGTTTGTCAAAAGGCACAAGGCTTGGATGCTGTCTGCATCCAAGGTCTGTTTGGAAGAGATCCCTAAGAAGCCACTCTGACATGAAGCCTTGGTGTTCTGCATATTAGGGCTTAAGCTGAGAACAGAGTCAGCACAAGTAGGGAATGTGCAGGGTCTGAGGGGGGACTAGGAGGTAAGCTAAGCCTAGAAATTACTTACTGTTTCTACAATCATTCCAGCTGGGTTCAAGCAGCTCAGACACGTGCTACCACAAACTTAATAGTTACCAGAGGCTAAACACTTGATTCATAAAAGAAAGAAGACGTTGACTCTGAGTTTTCTTGCCTTTTTTTTTTTAATGTGCAGAGATTTAACTCAGGAAGACACTGAATTCACTGTAGTGATTAACCCCTAAGAAAGTCACTCAGCCAGAATGCAGCCTTTCTGAAACACTCCTGCCAGAAAAAGCAAGGCGTTCAATATACAAGACAAAGAAAGTGGGTTATTTAATAGTGTCTTCAGGTTCTTTAGGTGAAGAATTTAAAGGTCATAGGCAACCATGCAAATGAAGATGCAAAGAAAAATCAGGTTATATGTCCAACCTTTGAACAGTGGGAGAACTGATATGGCAAAACTTGCTCCACTCCACCTAGAGGCAAAAAAAGAATATGCGGTCTAGCTCATTCCAGAAACAATTTTACTCTGCCTCATTCCAACATTTAAGAAATGAAGGAACAAAGGAAGGAAGAGGGGAAGGGACCAAAAAGGAAGGTGGCTGAGTCAAGGAGAAAGGGAGGTCCAGAAGGAAATGCTAGACATTAAGTTAACCTATAAAGGCTATTTATTTTATCACTAGGCTTATTTTATTCTGTTAGATATGGATTTTAACTGAGAGTTCAAAATGCCTGGGATACATCTTGTCTTCTGAAAGGTGCTAATTACATCCCATTACTTATTTAATAAGAAATCCCATTTCAAAAAAAGTCACTACCACTAAAAATAAAAATGGAACCTCGCTATTTATATGCTGCCTGTCATTGTGCCCTCTCTCACACACAGCGGGATCAAAACAAAGACATGTGGCACAAAAAGCTACTCTCAGTTCCCTGAGAACCCTGGATGCTGCAGAACTGTAAATCAGGGAGGTGCAACCACAGGCAGAAACTCTTCATGCCCAGCTCACGAATACAGTTTCATAGCCATTTACTAGTGTAGATGATTGGCAAGTAAATATCATTTCATCAAGCACATGAATGCTTTCAAAAGACAACATGGTAGCCAGTTATCAGAAGCCCACATAATCTGCATAATATTAGCTCTACTGTAAACATGAAACATGGAGTCAAGGTTGATGTCTGTCTCTTTCTTAGAAGAGTAACAAAATGTCAAGGTAATGGATTTGGTTGGAGAACAACAAAAAATAAATGAAAATATATTTTCAAATAGATGTTTGAAAATGTTCTGCATTACAGTATGTGTTGTTGGATGATCTATTATATATGCAGAGTATAGCTCCTCTCTCTCTCTTTTTGTTTTCCTGTTTTTGTATAGCAATATTTGTCTAGGTAATAATTCTACTTGACATGAGAGTCAAAAGGAAGAAAGAGGTGTAGAGAATAAGACCCCTTCAGCTCTCTGGTTCTCCTCAATTCTTCTCCCAAGGATAGATACACCAGGAGCATAACCTTTTTTAAATGACCTCCACCTACCCACTTTCCAGAGTGGAAGACACTGGTTCTTCTGTAAAACACCCTGGCTTTTGGTGGGCACTCATTACTGATGCTTCCCCATATTCCACTTTAACCAGTTTTCAAAAACCACGCTGTCTGCTCCCAAACCTACTTTTACCAGCTATATTTGTTAGTACTACTACATAGTTGTAAATATTTATAGTAGTGATAATAGCTAGCACTTATTCTATACCAGTCATTTTTCTAAGGACTTTATTTGTAGTCAGTGATCTAATTGTCACAACAATCCTATGAAGACATGTAACTGTTCAGTTTATTTTACCAATGAAAAAAGTGAAGCCACAGCCCATCTTTAAGCTAAAAGAAGCAGAGATCAGATTAAGTACCTCAGAAGTCTGGCTCCTAAATATTGCTGCCTAAATATTCTAAATGTAAGAAGGTAAACTGACACTTGCAAGCTGACCATAGATCTGGGGCACACCGCAGGGGTGTGGAAGGGTTCAAAACAGCACGGGACTGTGATGATGAATCACAGGTGCTATGGTGGTGGGAGAACAAGAGGGACTACACCTGAGACATTAAATATTGTTCAAAAATTAACAATGATGTAAGAAAATAATTTTTATGAGGTAAATTTATATGTACTTATATTCAGGAATAAGTCATTTCTGTGACTTAAGAGTAAATGATTTGAAAAGACTAAAGTCATTCTGCTGAAATTATGAGATTTCACGCCAGGGGTGGACAAGATGATTGTGAAAGACTGGGGAAGAGGACAGGAATTAATCATTAAAAAATGAGATTCTGGGCTTTGGATAACCTGACAAGTATGAACACGAACATGCTTGCGTTGTTTTAAAAAAAAAGTCACTACCACTAAAAATAAAAATGGAACCTCGCTATTTATATGCTGCCTGTCATTGTGCCCTCTCTCACACACAGCGGGATCAAAACAAAGGCATGTGGCACAAAAAGCTACAGGACTTCGTCTGTAAGAAGTACAATTCAGAACTCCTGGCACTGAATCTATATTCAAAGGGAATGCTTACTGCCTTTAGATATAGACAAGTAAACTTTAAAGATGGAAAATCAAAATATAACATTAAAGATATCTATGTTCCCCATCTTTCCCTTTTTTTAAATTACTATTAACCAAAAACGAATTACACCTGGCAAGAAGGCTTCTACTGCATGTTCATGTGTTCACACTCAGACCTGGAACATATATTCAGAGCTAGCAAGAATCACAAAATAGCAAAGGCTTTTTAAATAAGTGTACTGTTACCACACACCCCTCTCCCCTCAGAAATCCAGTTCCTTGAGAGCAGGATTGAGACTTTATCCACAGACCATAGAAAAACACCCACCACATAAAAGTTATTTGTTGAATAAGTGATTACATGATGGAATAGATGAAAAATACATGCTAAATAGTAATATCGGCTGGATGAAGAGCTAATTAAGGAAAAGATTGTGGAGAATTAGAATTAGAAAGGCTCCTTATTCCTCTCAGGTAAGAAAGGTGAGTATAGTTGTATGTGACTTTTAGTAGTATAGATCCTTCAGTAGTCTCTGATCCAACAAGGTAATAAACAACACCTAAGACTAAAATGCTGTCTAATGGAAGGAACAAAGTAATACCTGAGGGCCTATTAACTGCAAGGTGTGTTCAGATATTTTAAATTGATTTTTACATCTGTAAAATAGGACTTACCCACTTTGAGATTTTTATCTACTTATATAAAAGCCCCTTATTCCCTTCTAAGGCATAACTTATTAGTAACAGCAAATTTTTATGTGCATCGTTGAAGAAACAAACACTTCACAGTCACTCACAGATGACCTCTTTACAAATGACTAGGGAATAAAGGGTCAGTAAATACCGTTGAATAATTAAAATGAATGAGATATATTTAGAAACTATCCTCATCTAAGTGAATTCTTTGGAAGGGTTTTCAAGAAGAATTAGTCAGTGGTACAGAAGACCAAAATACAACTTTAATAGCTCAGCAGTCATGTGGTTTTCAATCAAGCACAGTGTCCCAGAACCTTTCCTGAAATCTCCACCAACAAAGGAACTAATTTGCTTTATGAACTCAAAGCAAAGTTAAGCCTAACTCCACCATCTTCCTGCTGATCCTAGACACGTTATCCCCAGGACTACATTAGGACTTTCCTGGCTCCTAGACATGTTTGCCCCTTACTTTAGCAAATCACGTGTCAATTAATCACACAGCTGTTACATATTATTTACATATTGCATTTTACAATCTTGTACATGAGTATTCTAATATTATATATAAAAATATTTTCTCTGAATTCAAAGATTCTACCTTGAAAAAAAGCACTTTCATGGGCACAACATAGAAGTTTTACAGGGCCCCAAGACTGTCTGCTGTTACAGAAAGATAACTCAATCTAAATCTACCACATAGGACACATGACACCAGCCCTCCACCCTCTCAAACCAGACCATGTTTTTGAACTGTGTTCATTCAGTCCAGAACCATGGGAACAGAATGGCGCTGCAGGTGTACCCATCTGGTCACAGGTGCAGCAAGGGCAGGAGAATTCAAGGCTGGGTACTGGAGATTGGGAGGCCAGTGAGTCAAAAACCGAACCAATACATATAGTAATAAACCATGAGCATGCCAGATAACAGATGCCAGGACAACTGCAAAGGCAATTCTGCTGGGCTTGACCACCAAGCTTTTCCTTCTCCCACCATTTAACTTGGTGGCAAAGTTTTCTAGTCTACATTATTAAAATTCAAATCACTCAAGTAACATTTACAGAATGCTTCCTATATGCCAGTCATTGTTCAGGACACTTAATGTACTCAATCTGAAAAATGAAAACGAAGATCACTGTCCTGGGACTATATTCTTCTAAAATATTATTATTTTAATGCTAATAATAAGCATTAAAAAATAAGTATACTCTACATCCAGTGGTAGAAAGAGATATGAAGAAAGTTGTAGAGTATGGTGGATCAAGAATTCTGAGTGGTGGTGATTATTAAACAGTATTAAAAAGAGTTCACAAGCAAATCTCACCAAGATTATGAAGATTCAGCAAAAGACAGGAGTCAGTGAGATAGGTATCTGGGGAAAAGCAACCCAGAAATGGGCAACAGCTTGAGCAATGACATGGAGATAGGAATGGACCACTTTAAAAATCCCCAAATTTCTCCAGAAAGGGGAAAATTAAAATCTGTTACCACCAGCTGAAAGCAATTTCTACTTTAGATGGAAGCACAGAGTAACTATGATTTAATATGAAGCAGAAATGCTCACCAAGAAATTAGAAATGTGGTCCCTGTAATTGGAGAGAGTGGTGGGGTGAGAGGTAGGCTTTGGGGGTGTGGGGAAAAAAGAGTTGAAAGACTGCCTGTTCAATTTCTAGTTTTCGCTTCTGATTTTGGTGTCTGTGTATACACCTAATTGATTCTGTTTTTCAAGAGAATCCTGATTACTATGTGGCAAGGGTATTACAAACTTAAAAATGTATTCCAAATATTTAACAATGAAAGAAGATGAGTTTGCGTCATTCACTGCAACATGGACAGAGCTAGAAAGTGGCTTTAAGAAGCCACCACAGTAGTCCTTTTAACCTTGCCTTTCCATCCCCAAGTCACTGTTTGGAAGTCTTCTGCCAAGGAGCATTACCCCAAAGGATACATGAAAAACTCAGTTAACTGAGTCCTTGAGATTTCTAGTTGTTACAGCAGCTTGACTGGGCTATCCTGACTAATGAAGTAACATCTCCACAAGGAAGGAATTATAATGGAGGAATTATAACTCTTCTGAAACTGCCTTGTAAATGTTTAATGAAGAGCTAATTTCCTAGGGAAAAGGCTATTAATTAAAACTTCGTCGTATTAGAGCTCCCTAAAATATCTCATCTTTTCCATCTTGAAACTGTCTTTTTTAGACTTCAGGAAATCAGTTCTTCCTGGTTTATCAGTTCCCTCACTGGCTATTTGATTTCTTCTGCTGCTATCCCTGAGATGAGAGAACCACCTCAAGGGACTTTTTGTTGTCTTTCTACACTTTTTCCCTGTGGATCCTATTAATTCTCAAAACTTCAAATCTCACTCGCACACTCATAAGCTCTCCACTTGTATCTATAGTTCTCACCTTTCTCTTGAGCTGTAATTCCTCCTGGACACATCTGTCGTACAGGTGTTATGGTCAAATATTTTTAATGTATTTTTCATTAAACTAATGCTATTTTACATCATTGCTAACTTTTTTCACAAGAAACGATGATCTTCAGTTGTGGTCACTATAGTTCTCCCACCAAATTATCCATAATCCTCCACCATACCTCCTTATGCTCAACTTCCCCCTTTTTTCCATCCATCCTCCTCCCCTTATGGGTACTGCAGGTCTATGGTCAGCTTTTAAGGGATGGTTTTCAAGTTTGTCTCTGTATCCTTGGTTTCTCTATATTCCACATGTAAGTGAAACTATGATGGTTAATTTCATGTATCAAATTTACTGGCTCATGGGGCAGAGGTGGAGGGGGGTAGTGACCAAATAGTAGCTAACATTCTTGTTATCTCTCTGAGGATGTTTCTGAATGAAATTAGCATTGAATAACTTCAGTAAAGCAGAAAATGTCTCGCACCTCTAATCTGCTGCTGAGGGGTTAAATAGAACCAAAAGGCAGAACAGAGTATTTGCTTCCACCTGACTGCTAAAATGGGACATCAGTCTTCTATGCTAGCTGAGATTTATACCATTGGTTTCTCTGGTTCTCAGGTCCACTGCTGGCTTCTTTACATTGGCAGATCACAGGGTTCTCAGACTCCATAGCCAGATGAATCAATTCTTCATAGTAAACTGTGTGTGTGTGTGTGTGTGTGTGTGCACGCGCGCACCTTACTGGTTCTCAAGAGAAATCTGATTACTATGTGGCAAGGGTATTGCAAACTTAAAAATGTATTCCAAATATTTAACAGTCAAAGAAAATGAACTAATGTCATTCATGGCAACATGGATGGAGCTAGAAGGAATCATGCTAGCTGAAATAAACTAGAAAGAAAACAAAGTGGATGATCTCACTTATATGTGGGATATTGAGAAAATAAACAAAGGACAAGAAAACTAAGGCATATGGTGAGGATGGGGGGAGGGAGATGAGGGACGAGTGCAGGGATCCTGATGGTGGTTTCTTGGGTGATGTGGTGGTGGGAGAACTTTGGGATATACAATGGTGTAAATAGATATATAATCAATTAAAAATAAATTTAAAAATATATTCCAACACAGATCTATCTTACCTTCAAAACATCCTGTCCCATCAATTTCGCTTTTTGATCAATACTAATGCCTTCTGGTCACCTGAACTACACACTCATGGTCATACTAGACTCTGATTTTTTTTTTAATCAGTCCTATATCCAACATCAAGTCATTTCAACCACATCTTTCTAAAGACAGCACCCAGAAAATCTCCCTCAGGGAATCTTGAGGACCAATAGATTGGATTAATAGATTGAACCTTTTCACAAGGATTTTTTTTCCTTTGGTTATTAGACTCTACTCTTAGTTCAAGGCCCCAGTTGTTATTCTAAAGGTGATATTCATTACTAAGGTTACATTAAGACTGAAGATGATGAGAGATCTTAGTGACGTATATAAGATGGTAAATGAATATATCCCATAAAGTCCCTATAATAATAAAAATCACCATAGAATAAGTGATCTTCAGGCACCTCACCTGGGCAAGGTAAAAGGACTAACATTGTACCTTCTGAAAGACATTAACAAAAATAAAATACTGTGCTACTCAAGATCTCAGCTCACCTGGACCACACATATACTACTCACACACAAACTCAACACAGGCTAGGTCCTTTCTGGCAGGATAACAGTTGTAACCTTTAATCCTTCCTTAGGGTGAAGACCCTCCCATTCTCCCCCAGTGACTAGCAGTGCAGAAGCATTGGTAGAACTGGCACCATGACACTCATATCTGGTGGATCTATTTATAGGTCCATTGTGAAGAAAAAAACTTTTTTTCAGCTTTTTAACCATTTCTCATCAAATCATTATCTCTTTCCACATAGAACATTGCAATAACCAACTTAACTAACTCCCTCTGTCAGAATGGTTAGGGACAGATGCATCTGACCTGATTCTCCCTTGTTTTCAAGGTTGAAAAAGACTGGTGCATCCAGGGAGGCATGTGCAAGGACAGGGACAACAGGAAAACCTGGGAAGGGGTTGATCTACGCATAGGACATGGCCGAATTAACTCTACTACACCAACATATAGGATATTATGCACAATCATTGGGTAAACACAATTGTTGGGTTTTTTTAAGTATTTTCAATTTATTACTATTGATATTTGTAATACTATCGAAGCTTTACATGAAAATAATTTAAAGAGTTTTACAAAATTTGCTTAAAAATCAGCATCTTTTAGCCCACCATTTTCCCAACCTCCAAGGAAAATGTTTTCAATTCTTAGTGCTGTTGTATTTACTATTTACTTGTTTCTTTACCCTTTATGCTTACATAGCTAGTTTAAAAATATTGGTAAAATATATAGCATAAAATTTATTATTTTAACTATTTTAAGGGTACAGTTGTGTAATAATATCACTGTTCATCTCCAGAATATTTTCATTTTCTGAAATTGATGCTTTATACCCACTAAACAATAACTATTAACTCTGGTGCCCTCTAGTCTGATATCTCTATGGATTTGATTACTCTAGGTACTTTGTATACAGGGACTCATACAGTATTTGTCTTTTTGGGTCTAACTTACTTCACTGAGCATTATGTCATCAAGGTTCACTCATCTTTTAAATTTGTACTTATTTTTATTGTTTATGTGTGTAGTTTTGTATGTATATATATATATATATATATATATATATATCTGTTTTTTATATCATTATATTCTCTGGGGTTCTTCTGCTACCATATGACCCAAGAACTGTCATCTAGATCTTTTGTGCTCACCCCATCCCTTATTTTTCCCTCCTTCCCTCCCTCTTCCTCTCTTGCAGTACACTTTAGTTCTATTTTCAGATTATTAGTTTTAACTTTTTCTTGATCTTTTCTTTGTTTTCCCTATATCCCACATATAAGTGAGACCACCAGGTTTTTGTCTTTTTCTTTCTGATGTATTTCTGCTATCATGATTCCTTCTAGTTCTATCCATGTTGCCACAAGTGACATAAGTTTGTCTTTCTAGTGCTTGATAATATTTCATTGTGCAAATATAACTTTCTGATCCATTCATCTGTTTGGAGGCCATTTATCCTAGGTTGCTTCCATATCCTAGCTATTGTAAATAGTGCTGAAATAAACTTAGAACTACTGGTTTCCTTTTCAGTTAATGTTTTTGGTGTCCTTTGGGTAGCATCCCAGAAGTAGAATTGTTGGGTTTAGTGGTAGTTCCATTTTCAGCAGTTTGAGGGTTCTCCACAAGCTTTCCATACTGACTGGATCAGTTTGCATTCCCACCAGCAGTATAAAAGTGTTCCTTTTTCTCCACATTCACAGCAGCATTTGTTGTTGCCCGTTTTTCTTGTGAAACTTCCTGCAATAGAGGTGGCTGTCATCTTTTCTCCAGACCTGTGTGATCACAGGGATTCATGCCACCTTGTTCATGTTGTTTTTCTGGTTCATATAGGATTTGTTCCATGTTAGTTGTCTCCAATCCTTATGGTCCTGGCATCTGGGTCTGGGCTTCTAACTCACAGCCATCTGGGGTAGAAAGGTTCCTTTGGAGACACACTCCTGTGGGAGGTTGGTCCAATTCCTCTCCTCTGGTTAGCAGTTATTCTGGGGCCATAGACACTTGTTTGTGGCTTTCCTTGCCCTTTGAGGAAAGGGTATGTTTCACTGGTGTTGAACACATACTTGATCAGGAGTTTGCTTTCCTCCCCCCTGAGTTACAGTAGGTGAGCTCTGTGGTAGGTCTTTGCTTTAGTTGGTTTTACAGTTTCATCCCTTGTGGTTCCATTCATACCCTGTTTTGGTCTCACCCGAGTGTCAAATGTGTCCAGGGCCTTTATTCTTCTTTCGTGAATATCTGTAGCTGAATTGGTGGTTTTTCTCATTCCTATTGTGTTACCTGTTTGTTTTGTTTGTTTTTTGTTTTATGGGCCATTCTTAGTGGTATAAGGTGGTATCTCATTATGGTTTTAGTTTGCATTTCTCTGATTATAAGTGACGTTGAGCATTTTTTTTCATGTGTCTGTTGGTCATACGTATTTCCTCTTTGGAAAAGTGTCCTTTAAGCTCTTCTGCCCAATTTTTGGTTGGGCTTTTGCTTTGCTTTTGTTGTGTGAGTTCTTGTGGATTTCTAATATCAGACCCTAGTCAACTGAGTGGAGTGCAAAACTTTTTTCCCGATTTGGTTAGGTGTCTCTTTGGTTTGGTTATTGTCTCTTTTGCTGTACAGAAGTTTTCTAACTTGATGTATTCCCAGCTGTTTATGTTTTCCTTCTCTTTTTCTTTGTACATATAGACATAAACATAATCATTAGGTTTACATGTGTTAAGAAAGAAGGATGGCCAAGGCATATTATTCATGAAAAAAAAGTTTCAGAAATGTATCCTTAATACATACTGGGAAAAACCCTCAAAATAATGCAAGATATTTTTGAGAGAGAGAGAGAGAGAGTGTGAGGAAGAGAGAAAGAGTGTGTGTGAGAGAGAAAAGAGAGAGGTGGGGGGTGGGGCCTCAAAGGCAGCTAGCCAAAGTGGTAACTGCTTAAGCTCTGAGGTAAGAAGGAAGAATAGGACTGAGTCCTTCATCTCAGGCACCATCACAGAAGGTGCTCTGTTTCTGGGACAGGATATAGGAGGCCCGAGGGGCAATGATAATCAGCTGTTTTATAACCTGTGCTCTGACTGACTGGCAGAAATGCCTAGGTCAGCTCCCAGATCAGAGTTCTTCCAAGTCAAAGATTCTCAAACATCAGAGTGCATGGGAATCACCTGCAAGCCTTGTGCTCAGAATGCTGAATCCCACCCCTGAGTTTCTGATCCAGTAAGCCTGGGGTAGGGTCCAAGGGTATATCCTTCAAATTAATTACCATATACTGCTGTGCTGCTGGTCTAGGACTCACAATTTTAGACCCCCTACTTTAATTCATCCTCCCTAAGGGAGTATTTGCATTCAAAAGTTCACACGTATGTTCAGAGCATCATGTTTAGAATATCTCCAGGTTGATTCACAATCTTGGTTACACTCTAGTCAACTGGAGAATTCTACAAAAGACACCCATGCCTGGCTCGCATGTCCAGAAATTCTGATGCATTTTTTTCTGGCGAAAGGCCCAGACATATTTTTGAAGCTCCCCTGGTGAGTCTAATAAGCAATCAAGGTTGAGAACCACACAGCCTTAGGGAATCATGGGAGCCATGTGGAATGTGTAGAAGTGTCTTAGAGCTTGAGGTAATTACTACAGATTAGGAAAAATCCTTATAGCCTAAGAGTTTCTTTACAAAGACTGTAATTTCCACTCCCAAACTCTCTTTTAAAAGATGCAATCAGTTGTGTTCAAATGACTAGTTCACAATATACTGCACAAATAATCAACAAATTAAATATAAATAAATGAAAGTAGATACTGCTCATGCAAGCATTTTGAAAATCAAAACAAAAATAGAAGCTAAAGGAGAGTTATCCATACTTATTTCCAGTTTAAAAAAAAAAAACACGCAGATAACTCCCACCTAACAGAATTCAGGCTATGCCAGTTATGGTAAGGACCATCTCTTA
The DNA here is from genome assembly GCA_004024945.1 of Uropsilus gracilis. Taxonomy (NCBI): domain Eukaryota; kingdom Metazoa; phylum Chordata; class Mammalia; order Eulipotyphla; family Talpidae; genus Uropsilus; species Uropsilus gracilis. The sequence continues at coordinate 109,247 of PVHY01001012.1, read as the reverse complement.
CCCATACTCAGTCTTCATCTACTTTTCCCAATGTTTTAATGTTTACTGAAAATCTACTAGGTTCTCAGGCACAGTGCTAAGGATGCAAAATTTGAAGAGAAAAATTACAGTCTTGAAGAAGTTTGAGGGAAGACACAAATACCTAAATAAGCATGTGAAGAGTTAAAGACACTGTAACAGCTGTTTCTATGGAGAACAGAGAAGCCATAGAAAGAAGTCTGTCATTTTAGGGGAACAAGGATAGGCAAACATGGTTTTGCAAATGGAGAGACAACTGATTGAGTGCTGAAATATTCACAAGTGTTTATTAGCAGTAGGTAGGACAGTAAAAAAAAAAGGGGGGGGCATTTCAGAGATTGAAGAGCAAAAAAACACAGAAAGGTCAACTACAACATGATTTTCATTATCCCCCTCAAACAATGCTGAACTCACTTCATTTTAGAACATTTTTTTTGTAATCTGAAGGAGACCTGGAACAGGGGACTCTTCACACTTGGAATTTACACCAAGTTTTTGCAGAAAGAGAAATGCCAACCCACCAGAAACAACCTATCTATCTCTTACATTACTAACAGAACAGGCAGGAAAAAGCACAGCATCTGTTGAAGCACCCAGGCTAACTATTACACGCACTTGGAAAAGAGGTATCCAAACAACATCCATAATGATGAACTCATAAACGAATGTATAAGTTTCACTGAAAATACTGTCACATATGCTTAAAAACTCCAGGAAAGAAATAACATTCAAGAAAAATTTTGAAAAAATAAAACATTATCAGTCCCTATATTACTAAGGGACAAGACAGCTCAAGGGAAAGAGTAAATCCTTGGCATCAAGCAGAATTAAGTGGTAGACTTAGTGTTACCATATCAACTGTAACCTAGACTGCTTAGTACCTAAGACTCAACTTTCCCATGTGAATAATGGAGACACACTTCCTTCTTCAGTGAGACCTCAAGATGAGTAAAACAGAAATTGCATTTCAAGGGGTTTTACATAACACCCAGCAACAAATCAGAAACATTGATGATAATAAGTATAGCATAATAAGTTAATAATGCATACTAAGTTAATAATAAACATAAATAACAAACATAAAATAAAAATGTTTAAATAATAAGTTAATAATAAACACTGAATGTATTTTCAATATCCCTCAAGAAATATGCAATGGCATTGTACCGCCTTGCACTAAGTATAATCTCCCTCATCAGAACACCTGTGAAAACCTGACATTTTGTGAAGACAGTAAGACAAATCATATGGAAAGATGAAAGTTTTGGTAAATTCAAGGATTAATGACCCCCATGAAACTCCCAAAAGAAATAAAGCTGCTGTCTAACACTTTGAGATTTTATTCATATACCAAAACTCATCCATATAAGTACACAACTCAACGTCTTTGCATAGACAACTATCACCATAATCAATTTTACATTTTCATTGCCTGTTCAAAAAATACCAAACCTAATAGCAGTTACTCCCCATTCTCTCCAACCCCCACCCCATGTGCAAATATCTGTCTCTGTCATTTCATATAAAAGGTATTATAGATATATGGTCTTTTATTTAATTCCTTTTTACTCCCCTCCACCCCCCCCCCCCAGTCTCCCACTGTATTCTATATGCACCCATTGGATAATGTTAACATTTGGATAGCTTCAACTTTTCAGCTATACTAAACAACTATTTCAAATATGTACTAAAATCATTATGATCTTAGTTTTGTGTAGATTTGTCTATATTCATGTCTCTTTGAAAGGTAACTAGGAGTGGAAATGCTGGATCATATACCATGTCTAACATATCTTGAGATACTGCTAAACTGTTTTCCAAAGTAGTTTCACATTGCCATTTGTGTATTCCATATCCCCACATCCTCACCAACATTTGTTATTGACTGTGTTACTAATTATAGTCATCTTGGTGGATATCAAGTACCAGTTCTTATTGGTTTTGATTTGCATTTCCCTATTGCCTCAAAGTGTGATCATCTTTTAACTTGTTTATTGGCATTTGTATATCATCATTGGACAAAAGAGTATATGAATTATCTTTAAATGTAGAATGTATTATTTTAATTGAGGTAATATTGGCTTACAACAGTGTATATGATTTAGGGGCATGGCTTCACACCTTAGGTGAAAGTTAACAAATCACCCATACCAAGAAAGATTCATAATTTTATTGTTGAGTTCTTTATATATAATCTGGATACCATTGTCTTATCAGATATATAATTTGCAAGCATTCTCTCCCATTTTGTAGGTTGTCACTTCATCTTCTTGATGGCATCATTTGTAGCCTAAAAGTTGGGCTCACCCACCACCTTCCCTCCCCTGAGTTGTGTACTTCAGTTTGGTTGTTAGCTTGTTTTGCCTTTTCCTCCTTGCTTTTTGTTTATTTTTTCTATGTCCCATATATTAGTGAAACCATTTGGCTTGTCTTTTTCTTTCTGTCTTATTTCTGCTAATATGATTTCTTCTATGTACATCCATGTTATCATAAAATCAACAACAAATTGGTTATTTTAAATTGATGAGTTATATTCCATTGTGTATATATACCACATCTTTTTCATCCAGTCATCTGTCTTGGGACATTTGGGTTGTTTCCAAGTCCTTGCAATTACAAATAGTGCTGTAGTAAACACCCAAGCACAGGTGTCCCTTTGTACATGCATTGAATGTCATGAAAAACTTACATTGGAACAAGGGTAGCCTCTTCAATAAATGGTGCTGAGAAAACTAAACCAAGACTACAAAAAAAAAGAACCAAGAAACCTCCTTAACACCTTGTAGAAAAACCAACTCAAAATGGATAAAAGACTTGGGTGTAAGACCAGAAACCATAATATACATAGAGGAAAACTTGGGAAAAACCCTCCATGAGTTACAATTCAGAAATCCATTTCTGCACACATCTATAGGTGGGAAAAACATGAAGGAAAACATAAACAGATGGAACTACATCAACCTAAACAGCTTATGTACAGAAAAGAGACAAGAGAAAACAAAAAGAAACCCATCCGAGTGGGAAAAAATTTTGTCCTCCATACAAGTAATAAGGGTCTGATGACAATGATACACAACTCATACAACAAAACAAAGAAAAAAAAACAGTTAAAAAATGGGGAGATAAAATAAGAGACACTTATTCTACAGAGGAAATATAAAAGGCAAATAGGCAAATAAAAACATGCTCAACGTCACAAGCAATTAGGGAAATGCAATCAGAACCACAATGAGATAACACCTTACACCGGTAAGAATGGTTCACATCAAAAAATTGGGCTACAACAAGTGCTGGCGTGGATGTAGAGAGAAAGGAACACTGTTACACTGCTAGTGGGAATGTAAACTGGTTCAGCCACTATCAAAAGCAGTGTAAAGGACCCTCAAAATGGAACTACCATTTGACCCAGCAATTGCTCTTCTGGGAATCTACCCAATGTAGCATAAAAGTTTTAATTTTAAAAGAGTTCAATTTATTTTTTTCTTTTGTTTCATGTGCTTTTATAGTTCCATCTATAAAGCCTTTCCCTCATAGCAGATTATAAAGTTTTACTCTAATTTTTATGAGTTTTGCAGCTTTAGTCCTTATACTTAAGTCCATTTGAAGGTTCTTTTTTTAGTGTAAGAAATAGGTCTGGTATCAATTCATCTCTTTGGTGAATATTCAATTGTTCCAAAGCCATTTATTTCTTCTCTTTTTTCATTAATACTGATTGCCTTGGTACCCTTGCAAAAAATCAATTAACTATAAATTTAAGAATATTTATAGAAGACTGCCAATTCTGTTTCATTGATCTATGTATCTATCTTTATATCAATACCAAATTATCTTCATTACTGCAGGTTTGGACTTAGAAGTATTAAGAAGTATTAGTCCACCAACTTTCTTCCTTTCAAAATTCTTGTTAGTTCCATGCCCCTTGCTTTCCTATATGTATTTCAAGATGAGTTTGTCAATTTCTGCAAAAAATTGCAGTAGGTATTGTGAGGGAATAATGCCATCCTAACAATTTTAATTTTTCTGGTCCATGAACATGGGATGTGTTTTCATTTATTTAAATCTTTTCTTTCTTTCAACCATCTGTAGTCTTAATGTAAGATGTTGTACTTCTTTTGTTAAATTTATTCCTTGGTATTTTTGATGCTACTGTATTTGGAATTATTTTCTTAATTTAAGCTTCAGACTTCTAAGTGCTATTAAAGACAAACATAACTGTTCTGTATGTTGGTCATTTTTAAAGTTATTTACCTCTTTCATTACTAATTCTTTTTATTAGGTTTTCTTTGTATTTCTTATTGAGCTAAGCGAAAGGATTGATTATCAATTTTGTTAGTCCTTCCTGGGATATGGCTCTAAGTTTCCACTTCTATTTAACTGAAAAAATACAAAATTGCTGATTCCAGGGGATACGTGCACTCCTATGTTTGTTTCAACACTATTTACAATAGCCAAGTTATAGAAATAACCTAAATTCCATCATATGGTAGATAACACACAATGGAATACTACCTCACTATTAAAAAAGAACTCTTGTTCTTCCCATAAGTAGCCTTAGTGATCTATGAAAATAGTTCACTACTCACTTTACCCAGAAAATTTTACAAAGTCGTGAAAGTCAAGAGGATCAAACATTTGTGTTTATTTTAAGAACATTTGTGAAACTACCCAGGATAGCAAGTGTATGTATATATGAAAAGACAGCAAGTACCTAAGGGATATGTCTCTACAGAAGCTGTGTATACCACTCTGCCATTACAATGGTCAACTTTATAGTGGTGCCCAGGCCAAACAGTGGGGCAGGATGCAGGGTTGGTGACAAAAAGAGTACTGAATTCTTACCACACATGCTTAAAAATGCAGAACAATTATGAAATGAAAGGTCTAGATGTAGATTCTCTGGTTCACATGAAGGTGAATAAAGCCACTAAGATACATCACAGAATCTACAGAGTTAATAGGCAGATAGATGCTCCATATTTGAAAGAGTATATTGTTCCTAAACCAGAAAAGGGGGGTTGCATAGAAAAAAGCAGTATCCCAGAAGAAACTGAATAAATAAAAACTTATGACAAGGAATGAGTTCAACTTAAAACAAAAGGAAGTAAAAACGGGGGGAAATTTTAAATTTAACATAAAACCTATTGTTAATTCCAATACCTTGGTTAGAATTGGAGGGGATTATGCTACATGAAATGTCAAGAGAAAGACTAGACCAGCTTGGCACATAGGATCTGCACCTGCCCTGATCGACAGGTGCCCGCAGCTGCTGGCAAACCTAGGCCAGCAGCTGCACCCATTCAGCAACCATACAGCACCCACTGGGCCCCTCTGCCATTGACCTGGTGGGTAAGGGGGACACAAGGGCTGGCCGGGACCCCCGGACCTGACCGGCGCACGGGCAAGACTGGTTCCATCCTTGATCCAAGAATAGCGGGGTGGGAGGGGTAGGATGACACCCTTGCTGCTTCACTCTCACTCCACTTAGCTCACAGGAGGACTAATAGCATAAATGTTCACACAGCAACATAGAACGGATGAGGGGCCAGAAAAGAGCCGGCGCATGCACATGTGTGGGACACAGAACAAGGATCATTCAGAAAGATAGTAGATGCTGGAATGGAGAAACAACTGTGGAAAAGACCTATCAGACCTTCATCTATGGCTTCACCGGAAACTGATGAATCAAAACCCCATGTGGAACTTGCCACCCAAGGAAACATGGCTTCCCCTATCAAGCCTTGGGAGAAGGGGCCTGCAGAGTCAGGGCATTGACTCCACAGCAAATCTGCAAACGGATGGAGAGGAGATGACCTGCAAGGTCCATCAATGGATGCCTGCCCTCATCAAGAAACCTCCTCACTGACAATGGCTGGGGGAAAGGATTCCCAAGACCGGGGTCAGAGAAATGAGGTGCAGAGATAGCAGGATAGCAAGGAGTTCGTACTGGAGCCAGCAACTAGAAGACAACTATTGACCCCAAATGAACATGAACTGGCTCTACAACCATCAAGCACAATGTGCCATGGCCCTAGAACACAGTCCCTCATCCGACAAATAGACACAGCCACAGAAAAAGAGACCAAATGACCAATGAACCAGAAAAGAACAATGAGTGGAGACTGAGAGACAGAGTGAATACAAGTGGGTGGGGTGTGGAGGAGGGAAGGCATGCCAGTAACCATTTACCTTATTTACTTATGTAAGAATTTATAAGAATTTAGAAATAAAATTAAAAATTAAAAAAAAAGAGAAAGACTAACACTGGATGACTTCTCTCAGGTGAATACAGAGTGGGAAAACCAAAGGAAATGACAAGCTAAGCCTAAACAATCCAACAATTCCACTCCAAAGTATATACTAAAGAGAAACAAAAACGTGTACCTACCCAAAGACTTGTATGAAAATATTCATAGCTACATTATACATAAAAGTCCCAATATAGAAATGAACTAAATATTTATTAATTCAACAGATAAACCTAATCACCAAATGACTTCAATAAGCCAAGTCACCAAAGGAAACAATATCAAGGGTGCTTTAAAAATTAAAAGTAGAACTATCACATAATCTAGCCATCTCATTTTTGGATATATATCCAAAGCAAATAAAAAGAGCAAGTCAAAAAGAAACCTCTACTATTATGTTTATGGCAACTTTATTCATAGTAGCTAATACATGGTAACAACTTAACTATCCATTAATGGATTGATCAATGACTAAAGAAGGTCCACATTATAGATATGAGAAAGTGGGAAATACTGTGTTATCACAAAAGGACCCTGAAGGTATTATATTAAATGACAAAAATCAAATAAATACTGTATCATATCACCAGCACACAGAATCTGAAAATTTTAAAACTAAAAACAGAGAGCAAAATGGTAATTAAGAGAGGCTGGGGGGCTTGGGAGATGGGGAGGTTTGTGTAAGGGTACAAACTGGCAACTAGTAGATCAAGTCAGTCCTGGAGATTTAATGCACACACAGTGTTTACCAGCAAAGATACTACACTATGGACTAACATAGTTAAGACTAGATCTTAATTATTCTTAATAATGATCATGTGATATAACAGAGGCATCAGCTAACATAAGATGACAATAATCATATTGTAATATATGAATGTCAATTATTTCTTAATTAAAGAAAAAACTTTACTTGCTATGAGAATGAAACTCAAAAATACACTAAGTGAAAGCAAATGGTTTGCATGGTTCTATTAAATGACATTAACAGAAAAGGCAAATTTTCAGAACTGAAGGCAGATCTGTGATTACTTACAACTGGGAGCTGGGATTGAATGTAAATGGACATAAGGGAATTTTATGGGATGATGGATGCTTTACAACAGGATCATGTCAATGTGTTTGTTTTCTATCTGAACATTGCCTCTGTCACTCCCACAGGGGGGAATCAATTACTTCACTTCCTTGAGGGGGGGGGGTGTTACTAATTGCTGTAATGAAACATGTCAAGAAGATCTTTTTGCTAATTTAAAGCAAAGACTATGTCTTTACATCACTAACAGTGGTGAAACTGAATGGTACTAAAGTATTTGGTTTCAGGGCACCAAAGACACCAAGAAAGTGTGGTCAGGTTATTATGTATAGGTCTCAGTGTTACTGGTTTCTACTTACTTCCCTGATTTAAAGATTAATTTTCAACAGAGCATATTATAATAAAACTACAAATGCTACATAGATAAGTCTATTTAAATTATGGTGTGTATTAGTTTTCATCATTTTAAATCAAATCATTTTCTACAGGTCCTATGAAACTCTCAGTCTGCCTGCTGAATAGGACACCGGCTGCATGAAAGCAATGAACAGGCCCTTGGGATATTTTAATATTAAACAAAATGTTCACTTCTAAACAGAAGTAGAAAGAAAGCAAAAGCAAAGGGATAATGCCTAAAACACACAAATCAACAGACATGTTCTTTACCCTCTAACCCAAGTACCTTCAATTTCTCAAGAAGGGTTTGCAGTGGACTATATTAATTCATTACTCACACACTATTTTCTAGCTCTCTTCTGAAGATTTCTGATGGTGGTAAAAAAGGAAAACAAGAGAGAAAGGAACAGAAATTTCATCTTCATTCTAACACTGATTTTGTGTGCTTCCCTACATAAAAATGCAGACCTCAGACAGATTCTAATGGTAGCCCCTCACCTAAGGCTACCTAGCCAGTAAAAATGTTTAGATTCATCTTATGATTTGCATTTGTACTTTGTCAAGCAGCATTCACATTTAAAGACAAGATCCAATCAAGCCTTCTGCAATGTGAGACATGGAAAGAATCAGAACATTCACAAAACCCAAATTCCCCTATTTTATTATTAAGAATATAGACAGAGAGGTGAAGCAAATTTCACAAGGCAGTTAGCAAGAGGCCTATAACAAGAGTTTTGGCCTTCTGACTGTAGTGTCTCCATTATTCCAAGCTTCAATTTTACAAAGAAAAAAGAAAAAAATCACCTGAGACCAAAGAAAAGAGAGCTAACAATAATATGATGGCTTGGTCTTGTCTACAAACACACAGAAACATTTCACTCCACAGCTAGTTTTTAATCAATATCAAGACATTAAAGTAAGGAAGTCACTGAATAAACACAGCAGACAAACCTGGGCATATTTATCATTTCTGTGAATACTCAGAAACAAAAATCTCTTGGCACAACACACTGCCTTCATGATTTGTGTTTTGTCAAAGCATAAAGGCAAAACCAGGCATGGTGGCTCGTGCCTGTAAGCTTCAGCCTATGAAGCATCTGGGGCTAGAGATCGCAGTTCGAGTCCTGCTGGGGCAACACAGCAAGACCTAGACCCAAAAAAGAGCTGGGCCTGGTGGCGCACACCTGTAACCCCAGCTACTTGGGAAGCTGAGGCTAACACCATATATATGATGAGATAATGGAGCTACACAGAAAAGAACATAAGTATACCTACATATTTATTATTTTTTAATTCAATGTAGTATTTAAAGTAATCAATAAAGTCATTGACCAAAGTAGATTAAATGAAATAGCCCTAGTCACCCCTAAAAGAAATAGGAAAAAGAAATGACCCCAATCCCATAATCCATAATTAGTCACCAGTCTTCTTTCCACCTAGCACTACAGAGTAATTTCCTAGTGTAATAAAAAGGGGACCTGTGCTTGGAAGTCACATACAGGCTGAAAGCACAAAAAGATGGAAGGTGATTCTTACCTTTTCCTTTACATGAAAATTGACTTTGTTGATGCTCAAAACCCAACAGGTACTAAATGAATGAAAATATTGCCTATCATTAATGTAAGGCTGTTTCTAAATATTTTGCTATTAATAATGCTAAAACAGACGCCATATGGACTGAAAGTTTCAATATGCACTCAAATATTGAAATCCAGTTCCGCAATATGATAGTACAAGGAGGTAGTTCCTTTGGGGGGTGAGTAGTCATGAGAATAGAATGCTTATGAATGGGATTAAGGGCCTTATGAATGGGATTAAGGAAAAGGGATGTGAGCAATTGCTTCATCCCTTGGTCATGGGAAGAGACAACCAGAAGGGACTTGTCTGCAGCCTGTAAGAGGGCCCTGACCAGAACCTGCCTTGCCAGCAACCTGTTGTCGGATGTTTACCTCCATAGCTGTAAGAAACTTCTGCTATTGATAAATCATTCAGTCCATGGTATTTTATTATAGCAACTTAAGCTGACATTAGACTGTGCAAATGTTTACACATTCTTTCATCTATATTTGATTCTAAGATCTAAACACATAATTAAGGTTCATGAGACATTCTTACAAACTGTCCACTGAAAAGACTTTTTATGCACAACATATTTCACATTATTTCATATTATTCACATTATTCTTGTCAACACAGAATTTTTTAATAGTTGCCAATCAGTGAAATTCTAACTTAATATTTAAATATGCTCTTCTTAACATAATGAAGCTGGCGAGAGTCAATTAACAGATAACCTACAAATGAAAACAAACTGGCTCATATCAGACTCTTGGAAGAAACCTTCAGACATGAAAAAAATGGAGTGACATATTCAACAAACTCCAAGACAAAAAAAGACCAGTCAAGGATCATCTATTCTGCAAAGCTGTCCTTCATCTGTGAGGGGAAAATATAGACCTTATCAGAAAAACAAAATCTTCAGAAATTCACTATTACTCAAACCCCCTTCAAGAAATACTACAAGAAACCTTAAAATTTAAACCAATAGATAAATGAACAGGGACAACTTAACAAGACAGTTAATAGAACCTCAAAAAAATTAACAAAATGACAAGAACATGCTTCCAAATATCAATGATCACCCTAAACGTTAAAGGATGAATACAGATAAAAAGACAGAGAGTAACAAAATGGACTAGAAAACAGAACCTGTCCTTTTGCTGCCTCCAGGAATCATACCTAATTGCTAAAGATAAACACAGATTGAAAGGGTTGGAAACAATCCTACAAGCAAATGGACCCCACATACAGCTATAATTATATTAGACAAAATAGACTTCAAACTAAAAAAGGTGACAAGAGACACCACTGGCTTCTATATAGATATCAAGGAATCAATACACCAGGAAGTCATAACACTCATCAATATACATGTATCAAATGAAGGAGCACCAAAATATATTAGGCAATTGCTAGCATCTTTGAAAAAAGACATTAGAGGAAAAAAAAAAATATATATATATATAGTAGGGAACTTCAACACCCCACTCTAACCAAGGAACAGAAAACAAGACAAAAAATAAACAAGGATACAATAATTCTAAATGGATACCTAGGTCAAAAGGGCCTAATAGACATCTATAGGATACTGCACCCTCAAAAATTGAATACACATATTTCTCAAGTACACATGGATCATTCTTCAGGATCAGTCATGTATTGGGCCACAGAAACAGCATCAACAAACACATGAAGATTGAAATCATATCATCTATTTTATCTGACCATAAAAGCATCAATACAGAAATCAACCATGAAAAGAAGGACAGGAAACCTCCATTTCATGGAGACTGAAAACCTCACTACTGTAATACTATTGGATCAATGAGAAAACCAAAGAAGATATGAACAAATATTTCAATATGAATGACAATGAGAACACAACCTTCCAGACTGTATGGGATGCTGCATGGGATGCTGCAAAAGCAGTAATAAGAAGATAGTATATAGTAGTAATGTCCCCAATCAAGAAATAAGAAAATACCCAAAGAAAAAACCTAAATCTTACATCTGAGAACACTGTTGAAGGAACAACAACAAAAAAATAAATAAATAAAAAAGCTAGTAGAAGAAAGGAAATAATAAAAACTCAACAGAAAGAGATGAAGAAAAAGACAATCTGGGGCAGCTGGGCCAACCATCGCCCTGGAAGCTCTGCCCTTCCACGCAGCCCCCTTCAGACTAGGGGGTGAGAGGTGGGTGGACCCCTGTCAAATCTCCCACAGACAGGCAGTTCCAGGGCAGCTCCAGGGTCCAAGCCCCCCTTTAATGTGACCTGGAAACAAGGGGCTTTTGCCCACGCTTTTGCCCACCTTCCCTCAGGGAGCTGGGCCAACCATCGCCCTGGAAGCTCTGCCCTTCAGAATGGGGGAGACCAATCCCCTTCAGACTGGAGGGGGGGGGACTGCCTGATGTGTGGGCCAATGGGTGATGGGGAGTTGGGGGGGAGGGGCAGTCAGTAGGGATCACCCCCTTTGGTCTCCAAATCCAGTCAATCATCAATCACCAGGAACAACAAAATCACTAATTCAGTGTGGCAGATACACATGAAGATGGAGGTGAGGAGGAAGAAGTAAAACCCAAAACCAATAAATATTTTGGATCCATGGGACACAGGGCTGTAAGACTAACAACAGAGACAAACTACCTCAGAAATACAACCACCTAGGTCTCCACAGATGGGAATGGGATCTACAGTTCAGGGATGCCTTCAGTAGAGCTAAAGAACCCCTCCCCTATTTTATGCGGAGAGGAAAGCCACAGAAGTAGGCAGTGGCCCCACAATGAACCAGTGCCTACACTGCCCAAGAAATCTTTTATACAAACATTGGCTGGTAGAAAGAGTCTCAATACCAGGACTAGAATCACAAGGCAAAGAGGAGGCAAAATGTGAAGAAACTGGGTCAGAAGAGATGATCACTAAGAAGGAGGAGGCACTGAAAGGTTCCAAACATGCGTGAAATGGCTACCCACAACAAAAGATAGACCTGGAAAACTAAGTACAAGCTACTGTGTCCCAGGAAAAGAACACTTACTTGACAAAAGAACATTGCTCCAGGAAAGAAAAGGAAGAATCTAATGGACTAAAAACTAATTTGGCAGTAAAAGAAGAGATGGAGTAGCTACCCAAAAGGGAAGGGAAAGAAAAAGAAAAAAAGAAGAACTGTAAACAAATCTTACGTAATAAACAAAATTTAAAAAATAGACAATCTGAAAGATCAATGAAACTAAAAGTTGGTTCTTTAAATAAAAAGACAAGATAAACCTCTATCCAGGCTCACAAAAAAAAAAAGGGTAAAACAAATAAATAAAACCATAAGTGAAAGAGGAGAAATTACAACAAAGCAGAAATCCAAAGAATTACAGATTACTACAAACATTTTTATGCAAACAAATTCAACAACCCTGATGAGATGGACAAATTTTTAGAATTATACAACCATCCAAAACTAAATGAATGTATAGAAAGCCTAAACAAACCAGTCACAAGAAGTAAAATCAAAACAGTAATCAAAACCCTCCCCAAAACAAAAGTCATTCAGGTGGATTTATGCATGAATTCTACCAGATATTCAAAGAGGAACGAGTGCCTATCTTTGCCTATCTTACAAAAACTCTTTGAAAAAATAAAGAAGGAATACTACCAAATACATTCTACAAAGCCAACATCATACTAATACCAAAACCAAATAAAAATAATACAAAGAAAGAAAACTACAGGCCAATCTCCCTAATGAACATAGATGCAAAAACTCTCAACAAAATCCTAGCAAATAGAATCCAAAATGTATCAGAAAGATAATACACCATGAACAAGTGGGATTTATCTCAGGGAAACAAGGATGGCTCAACTCTCAAAATCAATTAATACAATTCAACACATCAACAAAAAGAAAAATCACGTTACATGATTGTATCAAAAAATGCTGAGAAATCATTTGACAAAGACATCCATTTATGATGAAGGTCCTCAAAATCCTTGGTATAGAAGAAACATACTGTAAAATAATAAAAGCAATATACAACAAATCCACAGCCAGTATCATCCTAAATAGTGAAAGGTTGAAAGTCTTGCCTTTGAGATCAGGAACAAGACAAGGCTGTCCATTCTCACTCTATAGCTAGAGTAATAAGGCAAGATTGAAGGACATACAAGAAATCAAAATAGAGAAAGAAGTAAATTTATTATTATTTGCAGATAACATGATAATATATATAAAGAACCCTTTATATATGTTTTCATTATACAACAAACCAGGTCAGTAAGGTAGATATTTACAAAATCAACAATCAGAAATCAGTAATCTTCTTATATGTAAAAAAAAAAAAAAATCAATCTGAAGAACTTAAAAACCATTCCACTTACAATTGTACCAATGAATATTTAATAAACAACAGATGTGAAAGACCTATACCAAAATAAATAAAACACTATAAAACATTGCTAAAAGAAATAGCAGATACAAAGAAATGGAAATATACAGATTAGATGAATTAACATCACCAAAATGGAAAACCTACCAAAAGCAATCTACATATTAATTACAATTCCAATAAAAATTTTAATGACATTTTTAGAAACAGAACCAATATTATTAAAATTCATATGTAATAACAAAAAATTCAAAAAGCCAAGCACTTCTGACCAAAAGGAGAATGAAGGTATTATGCTACCAGATTTCAAATTATACCACAAAGCCACAGAATTAAAACAATGGTAGTGGAACAAAAAAGATACACAGACAAATGGAACAAAGTTGAAAGCTCAGAAATAAAGCCACACATGTATGGCCAAATCATCTATGACAAAGAGGTAAAAAACATACATTGCAAGAAGGATAGTCTCTTCAATAAATGATCCTGGGAAAATTGGACTGCTACAGGCAGAAGAATGAATACAGATGACTCCCTCACACCATGCATAAAAACCAAATCAAGATGGATAAAAGATTTGAATGTAAAACCAGAAACTTTAAAATATATAGAAGAAAACATAGGTAAAACAGTACCTGATCTATACTGCAGAAATATCTTTCAGGATACATCTATAAAGCAAGGAAAATGAAGAAAAACAAACATCTGGGATTACATCAAACCCAAAAGCTTCTGTACAGCAGAAGAGACATTAGCCAAGACAAGACATCCAATCAAATGGGAAAAAAATATTTGCATTCCATTCAACTGATAAGGGTCTGATATCAAAGCTCCACAAAGAACTTACATTAATCAACAAAAATGAAGCAAACAACCCATTTAAAAAATGGGCAGAAGCGCTTAAAAGACAAGTTTTCCAAAGAGGAAATACAAATGAACAACAGTCATCGGGAAAAATGCCCAGCATCACTTATAATCGGGGAAATGAAAGTCAAAACCACAATGAGACACTACCTTATACCAGTAAGAATGATCCATAAACAAACAAAAGGGTAACAACAAGTGCTGACAAGGATGTGAAGAAAAAGGAATACATTTACAGGGCCGGTGGGAATGCAAACTGGTCTAGTCACCTCTGAAAGCTGTGTGAAGGACCCTCAAACTACTGAAAAATGGAACTACCACTCATTCCAGCAATTCCACTTCTGATAATCTATCCAAAGGATACAAAATATTTATTCAAAAGGAAACCTGTGTTTCTAAGTTTATTGCAGCACTATTTACAATACTCAGGATATGGAAACAACTCAAATGCCCCAAAAGAGATAAATGGTTCAAAAAGTTGTGGTATATTTACACAATGAAAGATTATTAATATATTTACACAATGAAAGATTATTAAGTAATCAAAAAGACAAACATGTCACTTGTGGCAACATGGATGAAGCTAGAAGGAATCATGCTAGCAGAAATACATCAGAAAGAAAAAGACAAACACCTGATTGTCTCACTTGTATGTGGGATATAGGGACAACAAATAAAAGGACAAGAAAAAGTTAAAATTAAAACTGACAATGGAATTAAAGCATACAGCAAGGGAGGAGGAAGGAAGAAGGGGGAAATCAGGAATGGGATGAGCACAAGAAATTGGGATTATGATTCATGGATGACATGATGGTGGAGAACTTCAGGATATACAATGATATAAGAATATATATATACATATACTTGTATGCAATTAAAAACTATAAAAAAACAAACTAAAAATTTTTGTTTTTCTTTTACTGCAATATGTAATATTTTTAGTAGTCATCTGTACTTCCTTTGAAATTGTCTGGTCATGTACGACACCTGTTTCTTTAATTCAGTTGAGTATTTTTCCCTGGGTATTTAAAAAATGTCATTTTTTTAAGATTATTAAACATTTGTACTTCATTTCTTACAGATGTACAAATATCTATGCTTCACTTTCTTTTTTTCATTATATTTATGGGTCTTTGGGACTAAATTGTGAAGTTTTCATAAAAATTGTTGTAGATTTTCCCCCTAGGTTGACATTATTGTTTATAAGTCTAGGATATAACAGAACACTGAACTGCCAATAGAAAACTGCACGTTTAAATTTCACTTAATACAAAAAACATTTTTATGCTAAAAAAAAGATAACCATGTAAGATGTAGATGGCTTATTTTTATATTAAAAGTATTATAATAAGGGGCAAGTGAATCAATACTACCATTAATATTTATTTTCTATGAACCTTGGTCTGTTTGGGAGGAAAAATGAGATTATGTGACCCACAAAGCCCGTAGCATTTACTACCTTGTTCTTTACAGAAAAAGCAACTCATGTGGAATGTATTTCAGTATATGTAAAAATATAAAATTATTTTTTCAAAAATATTTAATCAACTACAACACTGTTTACTAAGCCCTTCTATTCTTAAATTTTGAAATATTTCTTCAACTCAAAGAAATGTCAATAACATATATATTTAAAAATGTACAATTTCTTTAATTCTAAGAAAACAAATTAAAAATTCAAATGGATTACAAATTAACTTTTTGTCACAGTCAGATTAGAAAATATTACAAAGGATTATCATATACAACATTGGAAAGGATCTGAGGAAATGTCAACATAGCTTTTCCCGGGGATATCAGGGCAACCTTTTGGGAGACAATTTTGGGGACATTATAAAATATTGTCAGAAGTGGGGTTTTATAGGCACTTTGACTGAACAATCTAACTTTTATGAAACTACAAAGACTCTCACAGACACTCAGAAGACAATGTGCATAACTTAAATAGACCCGCCAGTAAGACAGCCTCTAGGAATTTGGGTTTTTGTTGTTTTTTTGTTTTCTTGGTTTTATTTTGGTTTTTTGTTTGTTTGCTTGTTTTGTTTTTGACACTACTATTTAATTGGAATAGTTTCAGGACTGAGATACTGCTTTGAAGTAACTGAACAATTCAGCTTCCGAGTTTTGAAACTTCATGAGACATTCCAAAAACTCCTGCTTTTGTAGGGAATTCAAAATTTGCCACACAAAAGTAAGTCTTTGGCAAGAGGTTTCTTTCATGGGAAGGGCTCTGAAAGTTGAATGGAAATTGTTTTTGATATTTATATGTAAATTTTCCTCTGTCCCCCCAAATATCTAATCTCCTTTTCTACTTACTGAAGACTTAAATCTATATTTCTAACTGAAGAAAAGGAAACTTTTTTCTCACCAACCTTCCTTGTATTAGCTAAACTGTTTAAGATGGTGTCTAAAGCCACACAGGGAAGTTTTTCACTCATGCTGGATCTCTCCCACATATACAGGAAGCACACATGTATTATTAAATTTCTACCTCATTTTTTTCTCTTAAAAATGATAAGGTACATAGAGTTACTTCTTAAAGTACTATTTATACACAATACTGACAAAATACTAGAATTTCCCTAAATGTCCATCTGTGCAAAATAGGTTTCTCGGCAAAACAAAATTGATCATACCCTGAATATTTCCCATAAAGGCCTGCCTGCAGGACTTGCTCTTGGCTAGCTCTGGGGAGATGAGCTCTGAGTTTTTTAAAAGATCCTGCCTAGTAAGATGCCTGGGTTTTGGCCATGTGGTACCAGTTTCATCAGTTTATGCTAACATAAGGTCCAACACCTGATTTTGCTCTGATGATTGGTGCATCATTAGCTGAGATCAGTCACACAGACACAAGATTCCCAAACCTACAAGATTCCCAATAAAAACTCTGAACGCCAAGGTTTGATGTGCTTCCATGCTGATCAACACTTCATCTGTGTTGTCATACAACCCTGCTGGGAGTATTAGAGACAACTGTGTGACTCCACTAGGCGGGTATTTGGAGTCTGTACTTGGTTTCTCTTGATTACACCCCATATGCTTTGCAGAGTGATTTTAATTTCTTGATTTTAATATGTATCCTCTCATTGTAATAAACCCAAGTTACAGTATAACAGTTTTTCTGACTCTCCTGAATCTTTCTAGCAAATCATCAAGCCTAAGGATGGTCTTAGGGACCTCCACATCACTATCAATAAAGAAATTTGCTAAGTAGATACAATGAAACAGTATAACAATATAGATATATGCAATAAATATATTCAAAGTAGATGCCTATAATATATTGTTCAATCATTAATTAATTGCACACTACGATTCGACTGCCCTACCTTTTTCTTAAAAGCTAACTTACTGAATATTCATATAGCCAGGCTTTGGTTCACATGCATTGCTTCATTTGCTCTTCACAACAACCTTGAAAGTACTACCACTTTAAAGATGAGAAAATTGAGGCACATAAAGGTTAAATTAACATATACAGGATCACACAAGCAGAATTTGAAATCAGACTCTCCTGACTTGTAGCATTCTTAATTAATAACCCAAGTTGCCTCTCTGCCAAAACGTATAAATATCTATAGGCATGTTTGTACTATGCCTCTGAAACACACAATAATTACTTTCTTCTTGGAAATGAAATTACAGAAAGAAGAGATGTGACTTTTACTTTGAATTTTCATGTGCATTGTGCTTTTGATGTATAAGGATATATTAATGTTGTAATTGTTTTATAGGTTATGAGAGCTGCCTTATCACATATCTAATTTTCATAGACACATAGTGGGGTGGGGGGAGTTGCTATTTCTGGTCTTTCCTTTTGTCCTGCACCATTTTATGGGCTTCAATTCAAACTTCATTATAGTTCTAATTATAGTAGTCCTTCCTACCAATCACTATCCAAACTGTCAGTTTGCACTCCAGCACTCCAGCAAAAATCTATTAGCATGTGAGAGTTATGTGCACAGATTTTAAACAGGAATGTAGCCTCATTAATAAAGAAACCATCGATCAGAATTTATGATTCCAAGAGGGCTTGTTCTGAGTTGACCTTTTCTTTTTTGTAAAGAAAATGTTTGATGGACAAACTGATCAGTGCTGACCAGGCATTCCAGATGGACACAGAAACATGGGGGCAGTTAAATCTAAACACCTACATCTGCTTTTCTCATTAAAGGATATGCTGAATTATATGTCAATATCAGTATTCATTGACCCACTGAAGACCTCATAAAGGGCAACTGGATGTGTTTGTACAACATAACTATTGCTGGCCTACTTCATATCAGGACTGTTTCCCATACTTAGTAACAATTTGGGTTTAACTTCTCTCACTTAAAAGCTATGTAATGGTAGGCAAGTTAGCTTCTTCCTCATACTTATTTCTCTTATTTGTAAAAATAGAAATAATAATTATACACCTTTGGGAATTGCTACAAGGACCAAGTGAGACAGTGTGTCAAAGTTTCCAGTGCATAGTGGGTACCTAAGAAACAGAAAGCATCATCACTCCTAATGCTGCCCCATGGTCACTACATTCCAAAGTAGTAGCTTACTATTAAAAAAAAAAAAAAAAAACACAACTAACTCTAAATAATACCCCTTTTATTTCCAACATTTTCAACTCAGCGATGCCTTAATAGATAGATCTGAATTATTTTATTCCTTTATCCACTATGCAGAGGATAAGAAGGAGGAAGAATGGAAAACAGCAGTACTGGAATGTAAAAGCAAAGCAAAGAAATAACCCAGATAAGAGCCCAGGCAACAAAGCCATCTTCCACAGAGGCACTTCCACTGTGCTGCTGAAGAGTCAAATGCTGACCCCAGGAGTAAGGTAAGAAATAAGACATTTCAAGGGACTGAACAGGGGTTTGATAGCCAGCCCCATCCCCCTCTCCAGCCTCCAACCCAGGTTTAGTAAGCTGTCACACAGTCGCCATGGCAACCCTCTGTCACAAAGCACACCACCTTGAGTCTATGAATCAGGCAGCCTAACCTCTTCAGTGCTGTGAAATGTCTACAATGCTTTCTGAAACTAATTTCTTACATCTATGTTCTGTATGGGAGATGTGTAAGGGAAAGAGGGGGAGTTCTGGCTGTTAATCTGTGGTACAACAGATTAAACAAGACACCACCACAAACACATACAATACTGAGCAGAAACAGACTATGCTAATGATAGAAGTAAAACATTTTGACAGTCTCACTCAGCTAAGTGTCAAACACTTGAGAAAAAGAAAAATCCGTTTTAAAAAGAAAATCAGCAGCCAAGTACAAATAAAAGCCTAAAATGACTTATACGCAGGCCAGAGCCTTTTAAAGACATAGAGAAGGGCCTCCTGATTTAAAAAAAAAAAAAAAAAAAGGAGGGGGGAGCAGACTCCAAAGAGGCTTATTAGATCTATGATCAAGATGTGCTAGAGATAAATCAAGACGGGTAGTGAGGGTCTGATTTTCACAGGGAACAGAGAAAGGTTAAATAAGAACACAGCTTGCCAACTGTTTGCCACATTGCTCCACCACTCAGAGTGAACAATGAAATATGTGAATGTGGACAGATACTTGTGTACACACCTCACAGACAACACTTCAACCAGCACCTGCATGATTATCACCACTTACCAATTTCCAGACAAATGCTACCCAACCATGAGTAGAAAATTTCTGAAACAGGATTCACATGGAAAACCTGGTAATCTGTCTCCAGTTGTGTATTTAACCAACATGAAAGCAGAAAAAAAAAGGCTGGTACCTCTTTGTCGAAATTAAAAAGGTCCCTGTTCTTCAACCTCTCTCAATGAACTTGTATTTAAGGGTCTTAAACATTTTTATGCCCCAAACTGGGAAGTGAAAACTTTAGTCCTGATAGGGAAATCCAAAGTGCAAGGATGTCACACATACCAACAGTTTTGATATTTTTCTGGCAACAAAAAGGAATTATAATACAGGACAATCACTTTCAACCAGTGAAAGCCAGTGAATGAGAAAAGTGGCAGGGACACATGGATACATTTATTTTTTCCTAGTGTCTGTCTTTTAGACCAACAAAGGGAAGAGTCTACAATTTCAGCAAAGGAAAGAATTGTACAAGTCTGTTGTATGAGAGGCAAAAGCACCTAGTGACAAATACTCCCCTTGCTTCTCCAAGACCCATTTTCCCTTACTCCTTGTTAAGACCACTCCAATTCTGAAAGGTAAAAATATGCCAGTTGCAGCAATTTGAGTTCCAGAAGTTCTGGCAACTAGAGATGAACTCATGAACCACAACCAGCTCAGTGAGCTAAGCTTTCCACCTCAAATTTCTGTGGGGCACATGGATGCCCTGCCTGGAGATGAAGTAATTATCCTATGATCATGAACATAAAACTCTTATACTACTAAGGACAGAGAAGCAAGAGGATCTGGGTCCCTCACAGAGCTATGGACTGATTTCTCTGGATTCACGTGTGGAAGATAACTTATCCCATTTGGCTCATCATACTAGTCATGCCTCCTGTCACAAAGAATAATCTTCTGTATGAATTCCTTCCGAGTTCTATCATCAGTTAATGGCTTGGCAGAATAGATTGGTGTGAACGCCAAATAATCCAATACATCTTATTTGTAAATAATTTCACTCTGAATGTACTTGTTATTTTTATATTTTGTCAATATTGCAACTGTGCCAATTTCATACTTAGTTCTTAGAATGCAATTCTATGTTCTTTCCAAAACTGTGGTTCTCCATACATTAAATTACCTTTTCTCTTCTGTGAAAAGAAGAATGGAGGAAGAAAGCTGTAAACAACCTTGCTTCCTCAATTTGCCCCAAATACATGCATTACCACTGCTGCCTACAATTGCTAAGTGGTATAGAAGCTGAGTTGCTCTCACCCTTGAGGGAATAAATGCACTGGCTGCAGGACCTGCTCTGTATACTTGATCGGTGAGGCCATCTCCACACCAGCTTTGTTTCTTTAGTTGGTTTTGGGGTTTCTAACAAGACAACTCACTAAACTGTAAAGGACTATTAAGTGGGTAGGCTTGCTGGCCCAAAGGGATGGCAAGTATCACTATCCTGAAATTCTCCGTCCTCTACCCTCAACAGGCTTCAGAAACTTGCTGAGACAGCATCCACAAATGTGGTTCTTAGCAAAACGTGAAAGCTTTCACTTTTAATCCTACCAATTACTGAAATCTATAATGCACATGGTTTCCATTTCTTTTGAACTTTCTCCATGTTATTTCAAATGTGCTAATAAGAAACTTAAAGAATTACTGACACAAAGTAATGAAATAAGATATGATTTTTCAATTACATACATTCCAAGCCTCTACAGTAGTGATAATTATCTCCATTGGTCCTACACTAAGCAAATGAAAAAAATCTTACAGCTTAGAACACCTCTTGGAAAAAAATTAGTCTCCTATAAATTGTAGCATAATTAAAATACCAAGCATATAGTAGTCATCTGATAAAGATTTGAACCTGAGGATGCCCCACATTAGGATTTTCTTAATCATAACACTACTGACATCTGAGACCAGATAATTCTTTTTCCTGAAAGCTGTCCTGTAGAATGAAGGAACTTAGCAGCTTTCCTATATAGTAACTACCAAGATACCTCCAGATATCACCAAATATCCCTTGCAGAGTTATCACCCCCGCATATTTTTGCTCTACCTAAAAGTATATTTTCCCAAACTCATTTTATAGATGAGAAAAATGAAGTCCATAAGTCAAGAGGCAATTAAACAACATAGCTGAGTTAGTGGTCCACACAACCATGGGGTTACTCCTTGTTTTTTCATGTGTGTGTGTTCCCATAACAAAGGACTATGGAGCTTTGGCTAAACAAAATTATATTTTAAAATAAATATTACAAAATGCATGACTTAAAGAATTCAATATCATTAATAAACCATATTATGAATACTGGGATGAGATGCCCGTTACAGTTCATATTTAACCATAGAACTTTTCTCAAAAATTCATTCAGAATATTTCAACAAATATTTTTTCAATAAATATTTATCAAAAAGTATTTTCTAGTCATCTATATGAGTTCATCATAGCACATACAAAAGGCCAAGTTCCCTAAGAAAGATTCAGAAAAAAAGAAGTAAGGAGGCTTGAAAGGAATCAAATTCGTATCAACATGGAAATAAGGGAAAGAACAGAGAAAACAACAATTGGAATGGGCTTTGCAAGAAGGAAAGGCTTTCTGAGAAGAAAGGATAGCATGCATGTGATACATAAGGAACCACTTACTGGTACCCTGAACCAGGAACATAGAGTAGCAATGTTTCTAGGAAGGAAAACTGGAAGTCATATAAAGGCAGATTTTGCATGCGACTCAAGATAGTTTTTTTAATTTGTTTGGAAATAAAGTATCATAGAGCTTCTGAACAAATAAATGACACCAAAATTAACTCAAAGTAAATTAAAGTCTTTGACATAAGACCAGAAATCATAAAGTATATAGAAGTAGACATAGAAAAACATTCTACAACACTGGTTTCAGGGATATCTTTGGGCACTTGAGTAGCAGCAAGGAAAATAAAAGTAAAAACAAAAGAATGGGACTACATCAAGCTAAAAAAAAATCTGTATAATGAAAGAAACTACCATTAAAACCAAATGACACTCTATCAAATAGGGGAAATTTTGTACCTTAGACATCTGTCAAGGGGCTAATATCCAAGATCTACAAGAACTAATACAACTTGAAAGAAAAAGAGAGAGAGAGAGAGAAATAGTCCACTAAGAAAATGGGCAGACAGGTTTAACAGACATTTCTCTAAAGGTTCATCCCCAGGCCATTTGTGAAGTAGTAAGACCAAACTATCGTAGAAAGAGGCAAGAACAAAATGTATTCACTAAAAAGAGAAAATAGGCAAGAGTCACTGAGGACACAAGGAACCCCTTTATTTATCTTCCCATACAGTTAGTATCTGAGTCCAAAAAAGCTGCACATGGGTCCTTCAGCCATGTGTACTCAAAATATGGCACCTGTCCCCCCCCCCAAGCCAGCAGGGGGAGATGTAAATCAAACAAAGAAATAAAGATGGTGTCAGTCCACCTCCAAAAGGCACAGTTCTAACATTCTTCCTGCTTCAACCATGAGGCAAAAATTTTAACTGACACAGTAGAAATCTAAAGGATAATTAGAGACTACTATGAACATCTATATGCAAACAAACACAATAACCTGGATGCAATGAACAAATTCTATAAACGATACAGTCACCCAAAGTTAAAAAAAGAAGAAACAGAGGATTTAAACAGGCCAATCACAAACAGAAAAATTGAGGCAGTCATCATAACTCTCCCTAAAACCAAGAGCCCAGGACCAGACAGTTTCACAAATTCTACCAAATATTCGAAGATGAAATAACACCTGTATTACTAAAATTTTTTCAAAAAATTGAAAAAGAAGGAAGACTGCCAAACACATTCTATGAAGCAAATATTGCACTAGTATCAAAGCAAAACAAAGACAACACAAAGAAAGAAAACTTATAGGCCAATATCCCTAACGAACACAGATGCAAAAATTCTAAACAAAATCTTGGCAAATTGAATCTAACCATGCACAAAAAGGATTATTCACCATGACCAAGGGTACAGAGATGGCTTAACATTCAAAAATCAATCAACATAAGCCATCACATTAACCAGGAGAAAACCGAAAACCATATGATTATATCAATAGACACAGAGCAAGCACTTAGTAAAGTTTAACACCCATTCATGATAAAAGCCCTTGAAAAACTTGGGATTAAAAGGAACCTATCTCAGCCTAATAAAAACCATCTATGACAAACCCACAGCAAATATCATCCTTAATAGGGAAAAATTGAAATCATTTCAATGAAGATCTGAGACCAAGTAAGGATTCTACTTTCACCACTACTTTTGAACATAGTGTTGGAAGTTCTAGTTAGGGCAATAAGGCAAGAGACAAATATAAAAGGAATACAAGCAGGGAAAGAAGAAACAGAGTTATCATTATATGCAGATGGTATGATACTCTATGTAGAGAACCAAAAAAATCACAGAAAAGCTATTTGAAACAATAAACCAGTTCAGTAAGATAGTTGATTACAAAATCAACACACAGAAATCAGTATCCTTCTTATATGCAAAGAATCAGGAAAAGAAGAAATTTAAAAATAAACACTTCATTTATCATCACACCAATGAAAATTAAATACTTGGGAATAAACATAAGACACATGAAAGACCAATACCAAAAAGAAAACTATAAAACACTCTTAAAAGAGATTGAAGAAAACATGAAGAAATGAAAAGACAATCCCTGTTCATGGATTGGAGGAATTAATATTATCAAAATGGCCATCCTACCAAAAACAATTTATGGATTCAACACAATTCAAATAAAAATATCAATGACATTCTTTTAAGAAAAACAACCAAAAATACTGAAATTCATATGGAATAATCAAAGACTTCGTATAGCCAAAGGCCTTCTGACCAAAAGAAGAGAGAATGGAGGAACCACTTTCCCAGACTTCAAATTATAATACAAAGTCATAATAATTAAAACAGCATGGTACTAGAACAAAAACAGACACAGAGACCAATGGAACAGAATTGAATGCCCAGAAATAAAGCCATACATGTAAGGTCAACTAGCTTTTGACGAAGGGACAATAAACATACATTGGAACAAGGACAGTATATTCAATAAATGAAGCTGAGGAAACTGGACCATTACATGCAAAAGAATGAATCTAGACAACTCCCTCATACCATATACAAAACCACCTCAAAATGGATAAAAGACTTGAATGTAAGACCTGAAGCCATAACGTACATTGAGGAAAATATAGGCAAAACATGCTAAGACTTATATCTCAAAAACCTCTTTCAGAACACATTCATAGATACTGAAAAAATGAAGGAAAACATTAACAACTGGGACTACATCAAACTAAGAATTAAACTACATTAAACCAAAACAGAAAGACCCAAGTGAACGAAAAAATTTTTTTTCTTTTCATACAAGTCACAAAGATCTGATAACAAAGATCCACAAAGAATTCACACAACTCAACAAAAACAAAGTCAAATGTCCCATCAAAAAAAACGGGCAGAAGAGCTAAAAAGACAATTCCCCAAAGAAGAAATACAAATGACTAATATGTATATGAAAGAATACTCAACATCACTAATAGTCAGGGAAATGCAAATCAAAACCACAATAAGATACCACCTTATAACAGTAAGAATGGCATGTATCAAAAAAAAAAAAACAGGCAAAAATAAGTGCTGGCATGGATGTGGAGAGAAAGGAACACTCTTACACTGCTGGTGGGAATGCAAACTGATCCAACCAACTATGGAAAGCTGTGTAGAGGAACTTACGCTACTGAAAATGGAACTACCATTCAATCCAACAATCCCATTTCTGGCAATTTACCCGAAGAATACAAAAACTCTAATTCAAAAGGACACCTATATTTGGATGTTTATTGCAGCATTACATATAATAACCAGGCTATGGAAATGATCAAAATGCCCCAAAACAGACGAATGGATCAGAAAGTTGTGGTATATGTACACAATGGATATTATTCAACAATCAAAAATGACAAATTTGAGGCATGTGTGATAACATGGATGGGCCTTCTTTAGCAGAAATAAGCCAGAAAGAAAAAAGGGAAATACTGGATGATCTCACCCATCTGCAGGATATAGGGCCAAGTAAAATTTATAACTGTCAACAGAACTGAAGTATAGAGCAAGAGAGGGAGAGGGGGTAAAACTGGGGGAAGGATGGGCATAAGACATTAAGATGATGGTTCATGGGTGACATGATGGTGAGAGAACCCTGGGGTATACAAGGATACTATGTATGTGTAATCAATTTTTTAAAAGATTACTTTCTCTTTTTACCTTGACACTGTAAATCTTAAGTAGGGCTTGGTCAATACTATGCTAATTTAACTACTGGGTCTATTGTTTCAAGGCCTACATTTGATCTCTGGGCAACTGTTTGGGGATGGAAGAACCCTCAATGACTAAACTCAAAAAGTGTGATTTCCCCCCCCTCACCCATTAACAGTAGGAGGATAAGCACATAAAGCATTCAACCTGGTACCTGGGATCTAATCAACAGCAACAGCAGTTCACCAGGAAGTTACAAAGAGCAATGACTTGTCCTTCTCTGCAGGGAGCCCCAGGTCTCATTCCTCCAGTGTTTGCTGAACAACTGAACTTATGTCATGACATAAGCAAATAAAAGAACCAACCAAGTAGAAAACACGATCATGGGGTGGGAGAGGAAGTGGGGTAACAATTAAACACAAGCAGTAGGAATGAGCAAATTTTTTTCTGCAAAGAGTCAGATAATAACTATTTTAGGATTTGAGGGTCATAGGATCTTTGTCAGAACTACACTACTAGAGATTTCTGCACCACAAACACAGTCACAGACAATATGTGATGAATGGGTACAGCTGGGTCCCTAGGAAGTGTCACAGAAACAGGCAGTGACTAGTCTGGTCACCGCTACCTGCAGTAAGAGCTGGATATGGTCAAAGGTAAATGATTTTTTTTCTCCCTACCTCAAGGCAAATGTTTTGAAACCTTTGACTCTAGCTTAAAGGTAACAGAAACACTGAGATAAGACAGACAAATTTTTAACAAATCCAGCCTGCAGATCTCAAATATAATAACTTTTTTCTTCTGTTTCAAGTTGCACTGCTCTTGGGGATGGGAGAGGATGACAAACAGACTGGTTGAAAAACATGAAAAGTTTTCATGGAAAATAATAAGTCAGAGAAATATACAAGTAAAAACATTTGGAAAAATCCATCTGCAAGCAAATTGAGAGAATTACAGTCCTTGCTAAGCTCCTTGGGCTAATTCAGTAAATAAAAATACTACCACTTACTTCCAGTAATAGGCACTTGTACTCCATGCTCATCAGAGGGTTCCTCCAGCTCTTGGTTCAGTGTAGCACTGAGCCTTTCCCATCTCCCCACCCACACCCAGAACTACCCCTAAAATGTTTCCTATTGGCTTTACTAGAGGAATAGCAATTAATCTTTTCCTATCCCCCTTCCCTTATCAGTTGAGGTATTTCAGAGCAAAAAAACCTTCCAAACAGGAAGCTTCTTGGCCCAACACGCATGATACTTAGAGGCACCAACCAAAAAAGCCAAAACTGCAGGCATCCTGAAAAATTCCCTCATGTGGCAGAGGGCAAACAGAGACAAATAAACCTGGTCTTAGCAGCAATCTTTAAATACTTTATTAGGAGACATAAAACAAGGGGGGGGGAGGGAAATAGCAATCTTACACAGAAAGATATAAACAGGAAACCTAGACATTGATAAAGGAATCACAGCTTGATAAAGGAGCAGAAGTTGATTAGAGGTGAAGATCTCCTCCTGCCTTGCAGAGTAGGCAAGGACTGGAAAGTCAGAGATTGGGAAAGAGTGCTTCCAGTGGAAAAGACCATGTGGGCATACAGTCAAATCAGCTCAGGTAGTAGGGAGGGCATCTGGGCTAACATCCAGAGGAGAGACAGCAGAATGGCTGTGCTGGTTGTTAAACCCCCTCCCCCCCAAACCTCTACATCATAAGATATATAGCTGTTACCCAAATCTACCCTCTCTTGCTTCATGCTACTCTGCTATCACCACCCTGGCTGCATCAGTCACTCTCCCTGCTGGCTTTCCACTCCATGAAACTTTCTACAAGTCTCTGCAATCTAGTAGCTGAAGTAAAAACATACAGTGAAGCAGAGCCCACCAGGAGACCTGATCTAGCATATAGTCTGGTGCATGTACTGTGGGGGCTCTGCCCATAGCATGCCAAACTGGTAGAGAGAAGCCTGTGCTCTTCTTTGAATTTGGGCTGGCTAACAAGGACTATGCAGAGGGGAATAAAAATGAGGCTGGAAGCAATCACTAGAACAAAATCCAAAGGTAGTTGACCAAAAAGCTGGTTGAGAAATCCAAATTTGTTTCTATAGCCCATAAGAAGAGCCAAGGTTTTACTACTTTACTAAGATTTCTATAGGAAGACTACATACATATGGCTGAAAAGCATACCATATAAAATAGTGCTAAGAAATCATCCACAAAAGTTTATGAATCTTCAAGCATATATGTCATCCTGCTTTTTAAAACACAGACGGAATTATATTAATATATACACCATTGTGTTCCTTACTTTTTAACTTTCCAATATACCTTGGAGTTTGTTCCATAGCAGCAGCAAATATGTGCATATCGCATTGTCATGAACAACCCTGGGGCATTTTGTTCATTCTATGAGTCCACCTTAATTTAAGCAGTATCCTACTGATGGACAGCAGTTACTACCCACTTTTGCTGTTATAGATAACATGACAGTAAGTACAGTTGTTTATCAGTCTTTGTGGACACACATCTTTGTCATTTTGCAAGATAAATTCTAGCATAAATTGAAATACTTCAGTTTGCCCCACTGAAGGTTCCTGAGTCAGGGAGACAGGACAAGCAAACACAGGAGGAGGAGAAGATTCGAGGCATCTTTCTATCAAGAAGGAAAATCTGGACAGAAACTATAAAGAATGAAAGGAAGGAACACGACAGGAAAAGATCACCTGGGACAGTCTAGTGATATGAGGTTAGAAGACCTGATTCAGGCAGGAGCAGAGAGTCGGACGAGGGTGGGGGGGATGGCATTTCTAAGCCAACTGAGGTCAAACCCAGAGGGAACAATGTAACTGATTTAAGAATTGACCATATGGAGACAGGAAGAAGGTAGATCACGCAAGATAGTGAGGAAAAGAGGGAGAAAAAGCAAAGACTCAAATAGGGTTCCCAAGCCTGAGCTACCAGGAGGACATGAGTGCCAGAAGAAACCCTCAACATGGTAAGGGTTGTATTGAATGAAGGTGAGTTCATGCTACACATGGTGTTGTCAAGCTACCCATGGTGTTGTCAAGCTACCCATGGGACAATGAGATAGGATTAACTGTGACTGGAAATGTCTCACTGAATTCAGGAGAGGAGACTTTAATAGAAACAGGAATTTATGCACCACCCACAGAGATGGGTGGGATCAGAGAGGACCAACCAGGGAGATGATGGGTCCACAGCATCATGTGGCAACTTTACTGGATTATCAACATTTAGGTAGTCAGGAAGAGGCAATTGGACAGAGAGAATGATTGACAGAGGACAATGGTGTCAAGGAAATCAACAAAGGGATGAGTCAAGGTAGAAAGCAGCACAGAGGGAGAGGTAAACTCATCACAGAGGAGAAAAGGGACTGTTTGATAATACTTTATGAGACACAGTCCTTTAATACAAACTGGAAAAACACCAAATAAAGGGCAAGCGCTACATTCAGCCAACTTGGCACTGAGCAGAATAGACACAGGGGCTGAAAATGGGAGTGGATTTTTCTTATCATAGGAAAAGAATTCAGAGTTCATAAAATGAAGAGGACATATTAATGTAAAGAGCAGAGTTGAGAGAAGCAACATCTCAGGACTATTGGCCCCAAAGCATACCCTATTATCATAATT
This sequence comes from Uropsilus gracilis, assembly GCA_004024945.1. Taxonomy (NCBI): domain Eukaryota; kingdom Metazoa; phylum Chordata; class Mammalia; order Eulipotyphla; family Talpidae; genus Uropsilus; species Uropsilus gracilis. Next base: position 79,224 of record PVHY01001012.1, on the reverse strand, counting down.
GCTAAAAATTCTCATCTCAGAATCAGGCCACTGTCACACTGTTTAGATATTGTTATGGTTTTCTTTTATTTATAGCTTCTACTTCCAACTGTAACTTCCCATTTTATGGTAGTCTTTTGCTTCCCTTGGAGATTTTTTTTTTTTTTTTTGAGACTAGGTCTTGCTATTTTTGCCCATGGAACCGCAGGCTCTTGTTGCCCGGGGTACCACAGACTCAAGCAATCCCCAGCCTCAGCTTCCCAGGTAGCTGGGATTACAGGCGTGCACCACCACGCCCAGCTATTTTTTTGGAACTAGGTCTCGCTACGGGCCCCAGGCGGGACTCGAACCGCGATCCCTAGCCCCAGCCGCTTCATAGGCTGAAGCTTACAAGCACAAGCCACCGTGCCCGGCCTCCCTTGGAGATGTTATAAGTGCCAAGCCCCAGTCCTGTTTCCACAGTAAGAGAAGTTTCTAAAAGGCTCTTAGCAAAATGTCACTGACACACCGCCATCTAAATGCACCATGTTTGTGTATAATCTTATCCATGGAGAACTTTTTTGTCCAGTTACAGCAGATTATCTACTAAATGAGAAATATAGATGTAGAAAATGCCACAAAATCCAGAAGCAATTGAAAAAAAAATGGCATATAATTCTCCTCATGGCTCAGGATATTAGATATTTTCCAAACTACTGTCAAAAATGAAATGAATTTGGTTTTTCTGAATATGTCCTATGTCTCTAAAGAAAAGAAGACAATATCTCCTTGACTCACTTCTCTACTGTTAGGTCAGTAATATCATTAAATATAACAAGTTACTAATTCCAGGTATTAAACCAACTTCCTATTTCACTTCCAGACACAGTGCCAACAATTCAATTGTTCTTAAAAGAACCAGTATTTCCAGATTGTAGTTTACCCTCACTGCTGGTTCTCCTCACTGCTATTTCTACTTATGTGGTAATAAATCTCCAAATTTCGTAAAGCATTGGTTCTGCAATCAATACTTAAGAAAAAAATCAAAAGCTCAACTCAAGACAGAATTTAAGTGTAAAATGAAAGGGGAAATATTAATTCCAATGTGTAAAACGGAGAGATGATACAGTCTTTGAGACATCTGTATACAAGAGGCAGAACTGAAGGATTATGGAGTATTCCTTTCATAATACCTACCAAATCATAAAAAATAATGACATATAACCATAAATTTAAAAAAATTAATGACATAAAATCACCAAGAAAAGGAAGAAAAGGAAATGGGTAAAATTTCAATAAAGAAAAGTTTTTAAATAGTTCCTCAGCAACTGTGGATGACAACATACTGAAAATCCTCACCAATACCCATCAATTTAGAGAGACTCAACATGATATTAACCTAGAGAAGTCAAACAAAATGGCATGGAGTAGAATGAATTTTAAATATCATCCTAGTAACTGCAGACCTCAGTAAAGCCAGGAAACTGCCAGAGCTTGTTACCTGGACAGTTCTATGTGAAACGTGGAGAAATGCTTCGAGAGTCAACCCACCCTTACCCCATGGAAACAGATAGCCCTAATTCCAAGTAAGGTAAACTCTAATTTAAGATGTTTAACCAAATCTCAGAAAAGACAGCTTGTTGTTCCAATAAGCTTACATCTATGTTCAGCCAAATTCTATCCCTTCTCATCTATCATGTACTTCAGACCACTGAAAACTAAAGTGAATTAAATATTCAATGTCCTTAAATGACAGTTCAGAGAGGAATACAAGCAAATCTCATTTAAGATGAGAAGAGTCTCATGAAGAAATCAATTTTTCTTTATTAAAACAAATACACCTAGGTTGTGCTTAAGCTAAGCTGAGCAACATGACACACAGTCAGCAAATGTGCCAGCACACTACAAAGAGGGGGGGAAAGGTTCATATATAAATATTCCTTAGAATATTTATTAAGGAAATAATTGGAAGGCATAAATAGGGGGTGGAAGAAAACTGCCTGTGATTATAAGTGCTCAGCAGTAGTCAAAATTGATACAAGGATAAATAAACAAAGGTACAGAATATAAAGTACAGAAATAGGTTCACATATATAGGTCAATTGATTTTCAACAAGATGCCAAGGTATTTTCAAGGGCAAAAGGAAAGTCATTTTCACAAATGTAGCTAGAATAACTAAATGACCAAATGAAATTAAAAATGAATTATAACTTCTATCTTATATAACACAAAAATAGATTAAAAACAAAAACAAAATCTGAAACTATAAAACTTCAAGAAGAAACCATGATGAAATACCTTTGCAAACTGAGGGTAGCCAAAATTTCTTAAATAGGACACAAAAAACAATACTATAAATATTTCTGAAAAATTAAAAACTCTTGCCCAGAAAAAAAAAAAAAAAAAAAGGTAGCAAGCTGGGGGAGAAATGTGTGTAACAGACATATCTGACAGAGAATTTATTAAAGTGTGTGTGTGTATATATATGTAGTGTAAAAATTAGAATAAACTCATGTAAGGTTAAATATGTTCAAATAGCTCAGGAAGGGCAGGAAAGTAAAAAACAGAAACAGAAAGTAGAGAATAAAAAAATAAAACGGCATACCTATTGGAAAAGATATCAATAAATACATTATGAATACTCTAGACATGACACGCCAATTACAAAACTGGTTATTTTTCACTTCTGAAATTTAAAAATAACCCAATTATGTGCTATCTATAGAAAAATCACTTCCAATATGATTATATACAATTATAAATTAAAAGGAAAAAGAGACATATCACAGTAATATGAACTGAAAGAAAGCCAAGAGTGGATATATTAATAACATATAGAATAGGTTACAAAGGAAATACAAATACCAAGGCTAAAGTATATTACCTATTAGTGAACAGACTAATTCAACAACAACAATAAAATAGCATCATAAACGGTTATACATCTAATAATAGAATTTCAAAACACATGAAAGAAAAGCTGAAAGGAGAAATGAGGGAAACCCAAAACTACAATAGGAGACTTCAACATGATTTTCAGTAATCAACAGAATTGGGAGGGAAATCAGCAAAGTAGGACAGTAATATCTGCATTTGCATTCAATTGAAACTAAAAAACATTTATAGTCTGCTCCATCCCACAGCAATAGAATGCATGTTTGATTCAAGTGGATAAGGAGCTTTCATCAAGATATATTATACCATAAGTTATATAACAAATATCAACAACAGAAGTACTGAAATCATATAAACTATATTCTGATTATAAAAGATCAAAATAAAACTCATAAGAAAAGATGAGAAAAATCTTTAAATGTTTAGAATTTAAAGAGCACAGTTCTAAATAATCCACAACTTAGAGGAGTAATTGGGAAATACTTTAATTGAATAAATAAAAATACAACAAAATTTATGAAATGCAGGCAGCAGTACTTTAACAAACATTTAGAACATTACATGCTTATATTTTCTTAAAGTCTCAAGTCAACAAGCTTAATTTCTACCTCAAAAAACTAGGAAGAACAAAATAAATAAGGCAAGTAAAGGAAGGAAATAACAAAAAGAAGTTCAAATATCAATGAAATTGGAAACATCAGAAATGACAGAAAAATCAATACAATCAAAGATCGGTTCTTTGAAAGGCTCAATAAAGCTTACAGACCTTTAGCACGGTTGGAAAAAAACAGAGATGACACAAATTACCATTAATAAAAGACAATATATCACCTACAGACTCCACAAATTTTAAAAAAATAAGGGAACCAACAATAACAAAAATTTTATGTACATGGATCTTTAAGTTTCGGTAACTTTGATAACTTCCTAATAAGACCTCTGACTCAAAATGAGAAAGATAAAATGCATAATCCTGTATTAAAGAAATTGAATCTATAATTAAAATCCTTTGAGGAATAAGTCAACAGATCCACTTTCACTAGCATATTCTGCCAATTCTACACAAAACCTTCTAGAAAACAGAAAAGGAAGTATTTTTTTAACTTACTTTATAAGACCAGCATTACCCTGATACCAAAACCAATAAAAGTACCAAGTAAGAAAATTACAAGTCAATAACACTCAAACATGGACACAAAAGTCTCAAGAAAATACTAGCTGAAATAAGTCAGTTATGTATAAAAAAAGGAATACCGCAACACAAATATGTAAGGTTTTTCCCCCACAAAAAATTAGACCAGTTCAATATTCAAAAGCTATTCACTGCTGGAGGGAATGCAAATATCAACCTGTAGAAAATGGTATGGGAATTTCTTAAGAAAACTTTGTTTTCTTAAAAAAGTTAAAATGGAAATCCCATACAATTTGGCAATACCTGTGTTAGGTATTTATCCAGCTTTATTACAATTTGCAAGCTGACCATAGCTCTGAGACAAAAGCAGGAAGGAGAGGCATCAAAACAGAAGGGAAGAGCACAGGGACTATAGAGATGGATCACTGGTGCTAAGGTGTTGGGGAAACTACAGGGACTAAATCAAAGGGGAAAAAATCAAATACTGGCCAAAAATGAATAATGAATGTAAGAAAATTGATTTTAAAAGATTTATCAATGTCTCTATGTACATAGCAGCACTGTCTAAAATTGCCAATCATGGGACCAATCTATGTGTACTTCAACAGATGACTGGATAAAGAAATTTGGAAATATATACTCAACAGGATACTATAAAACTGTAGGAAAAAAGATGAAATCATGGTTTTTGGGACAAAATGGGATGAACCTGAAAGTAATTACCTTAAATAAACTAAATCAAAAAGTGAAAGATACTGGATGATTTCACTCATCTATGGAATTTAAGTAATGAAAAAACATACACAGGCAATATATAGTAAGACTAAATCTTGAAATTAGTGAAAGAATATGATTATCAGAGGGGAAAGAGAGGAGGAAGATAGAGATCAGGGAGGGATGTATTGGCATAGGTAGTTCAGCGGAAGTTGAGTGGAATATGTGTACATATGGAAGAGTAAAAGTGTAATCCCCAAATTTAAAAGGAAAAAAATAAGCCAGGTATGGTTGCTCATGTCTGTAAGCTTCAGCCTATGAAGAAGCTGGGGCTAGGGATTGCGGTTCGAGTCCCATTCGGGGAAACACAGGAAGACCTAGTCCCAAAAAATACCTGGGTGTGGTGGTACGTGCCTGTAATCCCAGCTTCTGGGAAGCTGAGGCTGGGAATTGCTTGAGTCTACGGTTCCATGGGCAAAAATAGCGAGACCTAGTCTCAATAAATAAACAAACTAATTAATTAATTAAAACCAAAAATATACATTTCACAGAACATAAATCTTTCAACTTGCAAGTGTTTCTTTCATGTAGAATCAGACAGTGGGTAGAAAACTTAACGCAGTGGGTAAAATTAAAGAATGGGGGGGAAGATTGATACAGAAAGCCAAGGTTAAAGGAATTACACAACTCAATATGAAAAAACACTATTAAGCTACAGCAGTTAGGTTAGTGCAACATTGGTAAAAGGCTAGACAAGTAGATCAATAGAACAGAGCCCAGAAATAGACCCATATGGTAACTTCATCAAACAATTGCATCAAAAAATAAAAACATGGAATTTCAACAAATAAAAAAATTAACTTAAAATGAATCACAGATCTGAATGTAAACATAAAACTGTCAAAGTTTCAGAGGAAATAAGGGAAATCTTTTGGACCTGGAATTAACTTGACTTCAGAAGCATGGTCCATAAATAAAACACTGATGAACTGATTTCATCAAAATGAAAACATTTTTTCTGTAAAAGATACTATAAAGAGAATCAAAATATCACAAAATGGTAATTTCAAATCACATACCCAACAAGACTTGTATACAAACAAGACAACTGTAAAAAATAATCCTGCTTTTTAAAAACAGGTAAGAGATTTGAAAAGTCATTTCAATAAAGAGGACATAAGGACAGCAAATAGGATCATGAAAAGGTGTTCCACACCATTGCCCACTAGGGAAATACATATGAAAACCACGAGACACCATCCATATATACGCTGCTCATTATAAGTGTCAATGAGAATGTGGAGCAACTGGAACTCTGACACACACTGCTGGTCAGAATGAGAAATGATACAACCACTCAGGAAAATAATTTGACAGTATCTTAGCAAGCTCAACATGTATTAGCCATGTGGTCCAGCAATCCTGATTCTAAATATTTACTCTTAGGCAGGGTTCTTGGGTAAAATCCAGCAGTGTTCTAAAATCAGCTAGGCCTATTTGTTTATTGTGTGTAGCTGCCTCCTACAACAGGAGAACTGAATAGTTTCAACAGACACTGACTGCATGATCAGTTAAGTGAAAAATATATGACTGCTTTTCAGAGAAAGTTTGCCAACATCTGCCCTAGTGAGAAAACTTAGATTTCCACAAAAACTAGCAAACAAATATCTATAGCAACACTATTCATGATCACCAAAAATGGAAACAATGCAAAGGGAGGTAATGGCATAGGAAGTTTAGTGGAAGATGAGTGGAACATGTGTACATCCTTCAAGAGATGAATGGGTAAACAATTATGGTACATTCACATAAGGGAATACTATCAGCATTAAACAGGAACAAATTAATAATACACACAGCAATTTAATTGAAACTCAAAGGCACCATCTAAGTGAAGCAACCTAGTCTCAAAATATTACACATACCATGCAATTGTATAACATTGTCAAAATGACAAATTATAACAAAAATATACCAATGGGTGCCAGGGGTAGGTGTTGGGGGATAGATACAGGAGAATTTGGGAATTATAATAAAACTCTTGTGTGTTCTGATTGTTGTGATGGTTACACAAATTTACATCTGTTGAAAGTTGTGTTACTGTATGTCCATAACAATCAATTCTTTGCTGTATCAATTCAGAAAGAATCTTTCCGAAGATATAAGCTTTGCCTCTAATACTAAGATCCTTTGTAAATATCTGAGAATTAATATACAAAACATAGTCTTGATGCATAAACACAGGAATGAGTAAATGAGTAAATGTCTGTTGTTGATTTGTTTTCAGCTCCAATTATTCTGCATCTTTCAATTAAATGAAAAAGCCGGAGCCAATAGGAGTCCAGGAATTCAAATTCATTGTGCTTGGATACATGATAAACCCAGGTCCAAGTGTCAGGGCCCCCAGAGAACTCTTATTTATAAACAATTCATCCTCACAATAGTCATCCACCTGGAATTGTGTAATTGCTAGGGCAAATTAGCTACACATTCTTTGAAACTTGGTAACTTTCTTCTAGTTCCTCAGAATGTTTTGCTAATACTGACAGAAAGCACAAGAGTACAAGACCCCAGTTTCAGAAGGAATAGGAAGACACTGGACTAGTCTGGAAAACCAGACCTACTGTTAATTAGTTGCATGTTCTTGACCAAGTCATTCACTTCTGCATGCCTCAATTTCCTCATTCATAAAAGTTTCCCTTAATGTATTTTACATTCCCTTCCAACTCAAGTGGAGTTTACATCAACTCACTAATCAAGATGTCTAGGAAACACATTAAACATTAAAAAGAAAACTCATTAAGAAGATGCATTTGTATCCAAAAAAAGAATTAAGAAAAAAATCCTCAGTCTCTTTATGAAATTTAAACAGGAAAACTCTTAGTTTCCCAAAGCACACTTCACCTCTCAAAAGGGACTAGAATCTAATAGTTTCTGAATGTCCTATCAAATTCTAAAATTACCCAGTAAGGATTCTCTTTAACAATTTCTAAACTCTCTTCTACAATGGGTATTATATGTAGGCCCTCATTCATTCAGCAGTCAAATTCAATGTAAATTGTAGAGGTTATAGATTATGTTTTCTGGTACAACTGATAGGGGGATTTATGTCTACACCTGCAGAGAGTAAAAAAGTTGCCAAAAGATGAAAAATACATCATCAACAAACAGGTTGAGTATTTGGGAAACCATGCTGATGAGTAGTGAAGATACACATTACAGATATGAACAAAAACCACCAACCAGCTGGCAACAACAAAAGATACATTCATATTTGTGATTGAATTGTATTCTCAGAGATGTAAAAGGGAAAACAACCACCCCCAACAAACTTAACTAGTCAACCTGTGTAAGCACATTGCTGCTTCTAACTATAATAGGCTTTCTGAAGTGGGCTGCATGCATGATTCATGGTGTTAACAACTTGTTTCCTGCCAACAGTATTAAACTGCATATTTCTTATATACATTTAGCCCATGCTAACATGGGCTATATGATTCACTTCAACCAGAAGTAGTGTTTCCACGGGGTATGACTATAGTTGATGGCTCATAGCTCAACACTTCCATTTCAATTACTAAGGAATCATTATATATCCATCTATACTGCAACAAAATAAAATGTAAAAAAAAAAAAAAGCTGAATGTCAGAACTCTCAAAAAATAATTCCCTTACCTATGACACATCCTAAGAAAAGTTTAAGACATCTCAGTGTCTCAAAGTAAAAACGCTCATGCAACAAAGGAATAGGCTAAAGAAGATATTTACTGGAAGTATAGCAAAATATGATATCTATGTGAGTTCTCAAACTCAAAAAAACCAAAGTTTCAAGAAATTAGTGAGCAAAAATATGCAAAATTTATAAATACTTGAAGAGTTCAGTTGCAACAAATAAGCAAATAGAACTTGAAGAATCCTCATGCTTTAGAACTCAAACACTCATTGCCCCTTTCCATGACTCCCAGGCCCAGTGCTCACCATAACCAAACGAGCTACCATTCTGCCCTCCAAGTTTTAATTCCACAGAAAGTACGTACAACACTTAGAGAAAAATAGTTCTCTGTCATTATTAACCTTCTGTTTAGTGAAAAAGTGAAATGTAAGAGCATAACATTTCCGTACTTTAGATACTTTGTTGACTGAAAGATATTAATCTTAAATAATGACCACATGAAAAGAAACATAGATATTTATGTTGATTAAAAGCCTGCAAGTACATTGCAATTGCATTAAAACATGGATGTATATTTTAAGAACCAAAAATATGAACCAATTTAAATATCAACCAATACTGTAATGGGTTAAATAAACTGACATTTCTAGAGGCCACTATACAGCCATGATAAAGATAAAGTGGGACTGCAGGTTCTGCAATCATATATATTCACAACTTATTGTCAACATGGTAAGAGGGAAATAGTTACAATATGCCTATATGTTTGTGTAAAAAACTACTATATTACATGCTTTCATATATGTATCTGTGTATAAAAACTTGGAATTATGTATTTTGAATAACCACCACTTAAAAGTATACTTGGAAAATACATTTAATTTTATATCCCTTTGTATTACATATATTTTTAACAACCTGAATTACTTTAAATCTCAAAAAAGATCACTTGTTTGAATATTCAAATAGTTAGCTGAAATAAGCAAACATTTTAAATAATGATGCTGAGTAGTGAAACTGTAGGTGATGCTATAATTTAGAGGTTTACTTCTAAGTATGTTTCATTTAAAAACTAGTAAAGGGTAGGAATAAGCAGCAAATATTTCATTGTTGCTTTTATTTATTGATAGGATAGTCTTAGCTGCTCATTAGCAGACTCCCATAAACTTTAGGAAGTTCTATAATGTGTGGGCAAAAACTTGTTAAAACACAAAGCAACACCAACAGAGCAGCAAAATTTATAGACAGAAAGCAACTAAGAAACAGTTCAACAATAATCACCATGTCAACTGAACAACTCTAAGGTCACAAAATCCTAGTCTTAATTCAGGGTTCTCTCTGTTTCAGAGAACAAAAGCAACATGAAATGCCTTTGTGGAAGGCATTTTGTCAAAAAGATGAGTTTCCCCACCAGTAATATGCAGAAGAGCAGCCAATAGACAAATATGAACCAATATATTTTTAATGAGTTTTCTGAACAAATATCCTAGTCTGGTTCCAGGTGCTTATATGAGCAAAATGATTGCCATAATATCAGAGAAATGGAATACATATTCCAAAGCAGCAAATATAAAATCACTTAAGATATTACTCTGTTTTACCAAGAAAGTCAAAATATTTCAAAAAGAATGAGGACAACAGTCTGAGTGTCCAGGAGAATGACCAAAGTCTCCTAACTCCCTTCACCCCCATTCTGAGTGGAGACTCTATTGTGACCTCTCAGGATGGCATGGGATGACTCAAGTAGTCCCAAGTGTGCCACTATCCAAGATAACCCCAAAACAAGTGGAGATGGGGAGGAACTCACCTGCTTATTACCAGAGACACACCATCTCCTGCTGACATGTTAGCTTATTCACTCCACAAATTCTTGCCAAGTGTCTATGATCTGTTCTCAACTTTGAAGAATGACCTGGTGAAAGAAAAAGACAAGTCCCTGCCTGCCACCATTCTCAGGGAGCTACCATTCATGCAAATATAAACAAAAGGCTTAAAAATCACCAAAACTGCAAAAATAATCATACATACAGTTTAGTTTATAAACAAAAGAAGATGATCTGATCAAGTAATATAGGCATGGGCTACTATTATTAGGTCAGGGTCAGGAAAGGCCTTTGTGAAATGGGGAACTGAGATCTGATAGAAAGGTGGGCACTTTGGAAGAGAGTGGAAGGACCTGCACACAGAGGGATGGGGTATAGGGAGGAGTTCCTATGAAACCCAAAGAGGGGGAGGGCTCATCTACTCATGACCTGGAGATCACGGTAAAGAATTTCGATTTTATTTAAATACAGTGGAGAGGCACTGGAAGATCTCTAAATAAGAGAAGGAGAAGACGTAGTTCATAATTTTAAAAGATAATCAAAGGTGGGTGGAAAAGCCAGCTTGGAAAGAACTAGAAGCCGGGTAGATAGGGGTCACTGGAATGGTGCAGGTAAGAGAAGACTGATCTGAAGATGATACGGAATGGACAGAACTACAACATGGTTTGGAAGACTGTTAATGTAATTTGAAGATGGACTAGATATAGGAATGAGAAAAAGGGGTAAATCAAAATCACAAAAGTAATTTTGAAAGGAATTGCTTTTAAACAGAAACCAGTACTTTCCTGTTTTAAAAATCAGTAGTATGTACATTAAGATACTGCTTGTGATCCAAATGATTTGTCTGATTTTCCAAACATGTCAACCTGGGCACCCACACTCAGCATTTGAAAGTCAGTTATCCGAGGGTCACCAGGGTTAGTCCAGGGCAGAGGCGAAAGAGAAACCAGTCATTAGACAAATGTAAATCAGACCCTCACTAGCTCTGCACTTTCAACAGCTGGATAAATTGATTACATGCATGCTCAGGGTATAACTGAAGCGCTTCCAAATAACTGCCCAGTTACTTTGAAAGGGAAAATAGTTTTTCCCTGATAAATCAGAAATGAAAATAGCTCCTGGAATATTCTTCACATTGATATTTTTGCCATGTATTTAAACAGAATTTATTTCACTTAACTGGCCAATATTCATGTTCTAAAACAATGACTTCATGTTGCAGCACAGTGTCACTTGAAAATGGGCTTTTACAGCAGGTCTGATGAAGTTCATACAATCAAGTGCCAGGAGTTTAAACATTATAGCTCAGTTTTCAGGTGGGACATAACAATGATTTTCAGGTTTCAAGAAATTTGAAGAGGCTTCAAGAGGCTAAAATTGACTTCAAGGAACCACTCACAAACTGTATTTATTTAAATTTTATAAATACTATAACTATTTATTCAAACAATAAACAAATAGGTGCACAGCTCCCACACTTAGATACTTTTTTGTAGCTTTTAATTTAAATAATTTATATATCTATATATTTCACATCTTTGTATTCCCTGGGGTTCACTCACCACCTTCCCTCCCTGACCACTCCCACTCATTCCTCCTGAACTTTTGCTTGGTTTTTTTCCCATATCCCATATATTAGTAAAAGCATTTGGTTTCTGTCTTTTTCTTTCTGACTTATTTCTGCTAATATGATTTTTTCTAGGTATCCAGGTTATCACAAATTCATCAAATTTGTCATTTTTAATTGAGTAATATTCTTCTTCAGCCATTCATCTGTTTTGGGACATTTGGGTTGTTTCCATGTATTTGTAATTATAAATAATGCTTGAGAAAACATCCAAGTACAGGTGTCCCTTTGTATCAGTATTGAGGTCTCCTTTGGGTAGATTCCCTGAAAATCAATTGCTGGGTCTAATGGTAATTTCATTTTCATTATAGTTTGAGGGTCCTCCACACTGCTTTCCATAGTGGATGGACCAGATTACATTCCTACCAACAGTGTAAGAGTGTTCTTTTCTCTCCACATCCTCGCCAGCACTTATTGTTGCCCGTTCTTTGGATGTGGGCCATTCTTACTGGTGTAAGGTTGTATCTCATTGTCGTTTTGGTTTGCATTTCTCTAATTGCTAGTGATGCTGAGCATTTTTTTATGTGCTTGTTGGCCATTTGTATTTCATCTTTGGAAAAGTGACTTATATATCTTAAAAAACATTTTGTTAATCTAAGGTTAGGAGACCAAAGGTTCTGCAAATTTTCAGGAGAATTACATGATTTTTTTGAAAAGGTTGTAAACAAAACCTTTTACAGTCTTTCATGCAAGTATTCATGGGCTTATTACTCTTCACTCATTCAATTTCCATTCTTGGAACCAATGTGAAACATACACTTTTTCCTTAAGATAGATATTTGAACTGGCTAGAATGCAATCTCTTCACAAAGAAGTAAGGCAAGGTAAAATAAAAGAATGCAAGATTAGTTTAGGGCGCTTGCCCCCCGCCATTGTCAGTGAAGAAGTTTCTCCATGGGTACAGGCATCTATGAATAGTCATTGGAGATCATCTCCTCTCCCTTTGTCTGCTACTTTGCTGTGAGGACAATGCCCTGCTCTGTGGCCTTCCTCTCCCATGGTATGGTGAACTGTAAGGTGAAGAAGCAGCAAAACAACACAGGAAACAGAGTGGAAAGACAACCAACAATGGGAAAACAATGATAGACCACAAATAAGCTCAGACTGGCTACCCAAAGCAAGATAAGACTGAAAACCTACTAGCACAGTGTGTGGGCCCCAGAATGCAATCCCTCAACCAGAGAAAAGCACATGGCCACAGGAAATAAAGAGACTAATGGACTTAACAAACAACAAAGAGAGAGTGTTCTGAGTGATTAGAGGGAGTATCAGAGGGAGGTAGAATTATCCTAATAACTATTTACCAATGTTAATATAAATTAATTAATTTTAAAGAAAAGAATGCAAGACTAACTTGTGAAAGCAGGCATTTTTCAATATCATGAAAGCAAGACCAAAATGGGGCTACTGATCAAAAATAAACTTAGCTTAAACTGTAATGTTCTGTTCATCAGTTATCATATAATTTCAACTTCTATCTGCACAAAGAAGAAAGACAAGTTCTAAATATGACCAAGATATTATAGATTTATTCTGGGATATGAGAGGTGAGCAATAATTATTCTTCCCTGTATACTTACCTCCTAGGAAAGAGGAAAGAAAGGGCATAATTTGCTGTTTTAATCTCTGGGCACTGCTAACCTGAAATCCACCAGTAGTCCAGGACTTCTCATGTCATGGACTTCAAAAGAGTAAAGAAGGGCAAAAAGCTTTCCAAGACCTTTCATAACACTTTTACCTAATAACCAAAGTATAGCTTCTCTGTGCCACGTCTGACAGACTGGAGCCTATCTACCCAGCTGACAAAACCCCCTTTCTCTGGGAACCAGTAAGCCCCCACCCACTCTAGCGGGTGCCTGGTACTGACAGATCGTCCTTGGCAACAGCTGAATCAGGTGGCCACCACAGGCTGGTCAGATTCCATCCTGCGCCCCAGACTTGGCTCTATAAGCTATTATATCTCTCCTTATTATATCAACCTTCTCCTGGGCAAGCATAGCTCACTCTCCAGTTTAGAGAGAAGTGGGAGACCCAAAGGCCAGAGATGATGGCCACAATCCTAGTGAACCTGAGATCCAGGTTCCTCCCTGTGGGAATAAGTCTGTCATTAATCTTGATTTGAACTTAAGGTGGTTCAGACTGGTTTCTGTTGCTCAGAAGTTTGCTGGTCATTTCCAAGCCTGCAAGCTGGTTTCCCAGGTTCTTGGTTTGGTTAGTGAGGTAAACATGGAAGCTAGAACTTAAAAGAAGGCCCAGAAGCTCAGCAAATTCAAAATTCCTTGATTTCTTGCTACTTCCTAAAATTCAGAGATAATAAACCCTTTTGGGAGACTCTGGTTTTCTTTAAGCGAGTATTGCATTATTTTATGGGCTGGATCCGGAGACTGACATTTTAGATGCCATGGTCAAGTGTTCTAAATGTGTACCCACAACTCTCCCTTTCTACCTGGGTGTCCTTAATAGAGCCTCAACTCAAAGCACCATCAGGAGGACTGTGTGATCTTCCTTGAATACAGCATGGGGGACTGGTGTGCCGCAAACATCCTTCCATATCTTCCTACATGCTTCCTTCACCCACAAGGCATGAATCACCTCTATCCCACAGGTGAGAAGGGGAGACACTGTGAAGTTAGTCAATCTGTGTAGGCTGCTCAGCTAGTTGGGGCAGAATTAGAACTCTGAACATCTCATTCCCGTCCTTTCCACCATGTGTTCTTTCTTAAATGCTCCAAAAGCTACCAGTGAAGCCTTCCAGCTTCCATAACTCCTCAGGTCTTCCAGCTTTCACAACGCAGACAGGTGAGCAACCACTTGCCCCTTAGTGATTCCAGACATGGTTCTATCTGTAGGATCTGACAAAATGTCATCTCTCCCATTTTTCTTCTGTGACTCCTCTGTCGTCTCTCCATATCAAGGCGTTTTCATCTGGACCTTGTCCCTCTTTCTCTTTCATAAATTCTAAGTTGGATCTCTCAGAGCAGCTTTCCTTGTGAGCACTTGGACAGGCTTTCATGGTAGCTTATGAGTGTTGGTTCTTGTTACTACTTTATGTCCTTGTGGAGATATTAATCAGAAGCAACACAAGATACCATGACTTCCATTACCTTTCCCTAATCTCTGATTCATTATACTTTCCAGGCTGAGCTGTGTGAGCTCAATGTCAGCTTCAGCATCCATCATAATCATCTGAATGGCTTCTAAAATATAGATTGCTGGTCCACTCTTACTAGTTTCTGGGGTCTAAGCATTTACATTTCTACCAAGTTTTTTTAATTGTGTATATATATGATATATATACATATATACATATATATACATATATACAACCTCCCATCCCTCCCACCCCCAGGCCCAGATGTGAACTTTAGTTTGGTTGTTAGCTTTATTTGACTCTTCCTCCATATAGTGGCTGGACCAGTTTATATTCCCACCAGCAGTGTAAGAGTGTTCCTTTCTCTCCACATCCATGTCAGCACTTGTTGTTGCCTGTTTTTTTGATGTGGGCTATT
Source organism: Uropsilus gracilis (assembly GCA_004024945.1). Lineage (NCBI taxonomy): Eukaryota > Metazoa > Chordata > Mammalia > Eulipotyphla > Talpidae > Uropsilus > Uropsilus gracilis. The sequence goes on along the minus strand of PVHY01001012.1, from coordinate 63,892 downwards.
CTTACTGTGTAAGGTGGTATCTCATTGTGGTTTTGATTTGCATTTCCCTAATTACTAGTGATATTGAGCATTTTTTTTCATGTGCCTGTTTGTCATTTGTATTTTCTCTTTGGAGAAGTATCCTTTTAGTTCGTCTCCCCATTTTTTAACTGGGCTTTGTTTTGTTTTTGTTAAATTGTGTGAGTTCTTTGTGTATCTTTGCTATCAGAGACTCTTATCACCTTTATGGAGGGCAAAAATTTTTTCCCATTCAGTTAGGTTTCTTTTTGTTTTGTCTGTTGTCTCTTTTGCTGAAGCTTTTTAGTTTGATATAGTCCCAGCTATTAATGTTTTCCTTCATTTTTTTTTGCCCTCTGTAGATGTGTCCAGAAATAGATTTCTGTATTGTAACTGTATCATGAAGGGTTTTGCTGTATCATGAAGGGTTTTGCCCAAGTTTTCCTCTGTGTATTTTATGATTCCAGGTCTTACTTCCAAATTGTTTATCCATTTGAGTTGGTCTTTGTACATGGTGTAAGGGAGGGGTCTTGGTTCATTTTTTTTACAGTCTTGTTCCAGTTTTCCCAGGACCATTTATTGAAGAGGATGTCCTTGTTCCAATGTAAGTTTTTCACTCCTTTGTCAAAGATTAGTTGACTCCATGTGTGTGGTTTAATTTCAGGGCACTCAATTCTGTTCCACTGGCCTGATAGCTTTTGTACCAGTACCACACTGCTTTAATTATTATGCTTTGAAGTATAATTTGAAGTCTGGAATAGTAATACCTCATTCTCTTTTTGCGGTCAAGAGTCTATCTCTTTGAAGACTGTCATTGGAATTTTTATAGGGATTGCAATGAATCTGTAGATTGCTTTTGGTAGGATAGCCATTTTGATGATAATTCTTCCAATCCATGAGCAGGGAATGTTTTTCCATCTCTTTATGTCTTTTTCTATCTCTTTTAGCAGCATTTTAAAGTTTTCTTTGTATAGTTCTTTCATGTGTTTTGTTAGATTTATTCTAACAAATAATTATTTGCTTAATTTTTTTTGGGTGCAATGGTAAATGGAACGTTCTCTTTTTTTTAACTGCTTCTTCTGCTTGACTTTTTGCATATAGGAAAGTTACTATCTTCTATGTGTTGATTTTGTAACCAGCTACCTTACTGAACTTATTGTTTCAAGAAGTTTTTCTGTGGATTTTTTGGGGTTCTCTACATAAATAATCATATTATCTACATATAATGATAGCTTCAGTTCTTCTTTCCCTATTTGTATCCCTTTTATGGCTATCTCTTGCCTTATTGCCCTAGCTAGAACTTCCAGTACAGTGTAAAAAAATAGTGGAGAGAGTGGGCATCCTTGCCTCTACCAAGTTTCTAAGTGTGGAAGATTGAAGAATAATGGCTCCTAATGATGTTCAGTCTTAACCCCTGGAACCTGGAAATGTTACCTTATATGGCAAAAGGGAATTTGCAAGGTGTGATTCAGTTAAGAATCTTGAGATGGAGAGATTATTCTGGACTATGTAATGGACCATAAACATCATCTCAGGCAAACACAAAGATTAGAGCATACAAGAGGAGAAGGCAAACCGACAATGGGGAGCAGAGATTGAAATGGCATGACCAGAAGTCAAGGAATGATGGAGATTCTCCACTGGAACTTCTAGAAGGAATAAGCCCTGCTAACCCTTTGATTTCAGCACCTGAAGAAGACCCAGTTCATCCAAACTGTAGAAGATTACATTTCTATTGTTTTAAGGCACTAACTTATGGCAGTTTTTAACAACAGCCGTAGAAAATAAACAGCAGGTGGTGCCAATATTGCTGGCTGAGGGCCAGTCAGAGAAACCCTGCCCCCCATCTATCCCTCACCCACCTACTGCCACAGTGAGGATGGAGTCCTTAGGAACAGTACACTGGTACACAATTCAGAATCATCTACCACAAGATGAACATATGACCTTTACCTTCTTTCCTTCTCTATCTCACAGTGGGAAGGGCACAGTGAAGTAATTACAAAGTGATGTTCTGCCACTCAGTAGCCTCTGTGGCCTAACTCTATGCCTTGGTTTCTGCATCTGTAACTGGAAGATAATGCCACCAACTTAAAAACATGATCAAGAGCATTAAGCAAGATAATGTGTGTAAGTTCTACCTCACTCATAGGAAGTGTTCAGTAAACATCTACTACGATTATTTTTTTTGGATTTGGATCTGCTTTTAAAGTTGCAAATGCATATACATACTCCGATTAGAAGACTCCTTGAGGTTGTATGTTTATTGACACAAATTAGTAACTTGCTCTGAGATCTGATCCTGTCATATATAAATTTTCATGAATGGCAAAAAATGTACTTAAAGCATTTTCTCTACTTGCCCATTCAATTTATCTATCATCAAGTCCATGTCCATCTCTCCACATTAATTTCTTATGCTCACTATCACCACGCTGGTCACATACTCCAAATTTACTTAATTATTTCCTTAAAAGTCTGCTGTCTCCTCCATATGAGCCCATCCCTTACTCCACACTCTCCACTTTCAGCACAACCTTGGTAGGCAGAACTTCTCCAGGAGGGAACCCTCCATATTCCTGTATTCCTTCTGAACAAGTGGGGCAAGATAACTTGGTGTCTTCACCATCCAGAATGGAGACTGCCACTTACGGGTGAGAACATGGACTCTGCATCCATGTCACTGGTGGTTTGAGGCAGTTGAACTTTGAGGCATCCTGTCTGTCTTACTGGAGATGTGGGTGCTGCTAAAGGAGTTCTCCTTCACCTGCCACTACCTCCTCCAAAGTCAGATATGATTTCTACTTCTTCCATCATTGCTTTTGTTTCACTTTTACTTAATTTCTAAGTACAATTTCTTTGAGATGCAATTTTGTTCAATGATTGAATAAATGCATATTAAAGTTTCCTTTTAGGAAAACAAAACAGGGATTCTGGGGCCAATTAATGAACTTCAAAACCCCCTTCCACTCTTATTCATTATATGACATTGGGGCATTTACTCTAGTTCCTCATCTGTAAAAAGGACATTTTAATCATATCTGCCTGTAAAGATTTTACATGCCTTGACATGATTCATATAACAAATGATGTCTAGCACACAGTAAATGTCCAGTAAATATAAGTTATCAGAACTTGCATCACTCAGTCAGAGAACTTGTCTTGGGAGACTTCTTTTTACAGTAAAGCTTCCTACTCTTCAAACATCATAGAAGGGATGCTATAATGCTATCTTTTAGAACCAGCAGATGTGCCACACTAGAAAAATCTACTTCTCACTTCTGAGAGCCCCTTGTTTCTCCTAGCAGGAGTCTCAGCTATTGTTTAAACATCCTTACTCACCAGACTATATCCAAAGGGTTTAGTGATACCAAAAATGAACCAATACCCAATAAAGTGTTACTTCTGAAAATATGTGTATTGTAGTAGAGAGTGATGATCCTCTGAACTATTTACTGCTCCTCCTCAAACAGTAACATTACTTTAGGGTTAGCTGAGCAGCTAACCTTGCAGCTATGGGTTGACTTATGAAAAAGTTCTGCTCCATGAGACTTAAATGAGAACATATCTTCCAGCTGTCCCCCCTTCCATGAAAGAGTAAGTTTTCTCCTTCCTCATTTTCCTTCATATTGACTAGCATGGGAACATGGAAACATGGAATATCAAATGTGGAAAGTGCTCCTAACTATGAGGAGGCTATAACCATTCTAGAAAAAGAAGAGCAAAAAAGGAAGAAAACAGTGTCCCTGATTCAACCAGGAATCTGTCGCAGCCACCCTACACTGCTTATGCCCAGACTATACGTTTAAGTCATGACTGTCTGATATCCCTTATAGCAGTCCAACACATGCCCTTTAGTTCAAACATGTAACAGCTTCTTAAGATATTGGCAAAGTAAAAGTAGAAAATATATTTTAAGCAAAGATAATTTTTTGTGCAATCTCCCAAAGTGACTACCTGGAGGGAAATAGTCATTCAGCTGGAGCAGTGGTGTTATTTGTTTAATGACTCACACAGTGTACAGTTAATCATTACATCTTCTCAGATGGCAAGAAAATTCAATCCAGTGGTCTGAATGCATCAATATTATCCAAAAACACTAAGCAACGCTTGCAATGTTTTCTTCTAATAAATGCTTTGAACTGTTCACTTAGAACATATAGTCCATTCTAATGGGCAGAGCTCTAGACCAGCTGCTGGAACATTTGGGCTGTGCAAGTAGAGCTGTCTAAAACTAGAACTTTATATTGATTAGATATTGAGTACCCTATGGGAAGATCCTAATGTTATTTCAATTAAAATAAAGTCTAAAAATTAAAAACTCTACACCAAAGAAAGAACTGGCTCAAATATACCAACCGGGAAAAAAAAAACTGCTAGGTTATAAAATGAAACCCAAAGAATAATCAATTAAGCCTGTAAGCCACCTCCATTTTACCACACATCCCTGGTTGGCACACAGCCCTCCCCTGAAAATAGCCAAGAGTCCCATCGTATCACGACTAGACACATCTGGCAAACACATCCACCTAGACTGGTGTCAAGGACTGTGAGGAGAGAAGCAGAACATAAGGTGGGGCCCACAGAGTCTCACCTCAGAACATAGGGTGGGGCCCAGAGTCTCACCTCTTAGTACCTGGCATTAACCTGTTTCCAAATACCACAAATTCACCTATTCTAGCTAATTATCCCTATTTTGGGGGGTGGGGAATCCTTTCTAGCACATATTGGCTAGGTTTAAAGAGCACAAAGACTGAAAAAAGAGGGAGGTGTTTTCTGGTGCCCTTTTTCCTCTTTAGGCTGCACCACATGTGTGCATGACTACAGGGCTAGCAAACCCTAAGAACTCAATCCCAAAATAACCTGCAGAGGGGTTAAGTATATACATTATTTTCCTTTGATGACAATATGTCATCAAAGTCACCATGTCTATGTCACCATGTGTCACACCTGGGAATGCAAAAATGACTACCAGTTGCTGTTTCTCCACTTTAGTTACTGAACAACTACAGTGTTCCTTAAAGGAACCCTCACACTATGAGACATACTGGCTGACAGCCTCCAGCACTGCTACATGAAAGAGACTAGCACAGAGGGTGAATCAAACAGGCCAAGGCACCCACAGCCACTTCCTAACCACAGCAGTATCCTGCAAGAGCAGAGCCTGGGGCTACTCCCCTTCCTACTGAAGAGCAGGAGCAGGGGAGCTCAGTGAAAACTCTTTCAATCATTTCCAGGATGTGCTGGTACTATAAGGACCAAAAGCCTCCCCCAAAGCTAATACTAACCTTTTTTGATGCCTGCTCAAGTGTTCTTAAGATTCTCCCCTTGGGAAACTCACTCCTACCTTGGTCTATGACTTTCCAAATCTCTTGACGTCTAGTTCTGTCCTGTCACATGTGAAAGAAAAAGACTCAAGAGCCCTGGCCACCTCCACATACTTTTCTTTTTGTTTTCACTTCTGATAACTTCCAGATAGCTGAAAGAAACCAGATCATAATTGAGGATTCTTTAACATTCTAGTTCCTAAGCTCATCAGATATAACAATCAGCTTCTAGCAAAATTCCCCATCTGAGGATGTGGGAATATTTTAGTTTCCAAAGATGGTTTCACCAATATGGTTCCCATTCCATGTGTTCACCTCAAATAGTGACACTGACACTCACCATCAAGGGACAAGGTTGTATCCTCTTCCCCTGGACCTGGGCAGACCTTATAACTTCCCTGAACCAGGAGAATGCCAAAGTGACACAGCACAAATTCTGAAGTGAGGTCACAAAACGACTCCCTGGATCTCCCCCCACAATGCCCCACAGCGTCCTGCAGCCACCATGTTGGAGAGATGGCATGGGCATCCTACATCAGGATGGAGAGAGATGTCCAAGGAGTCCCATTTGTTACAGCTCCCAGCTGTTCAGATACATGAGTTAAAGATTCTCTGAGATGATAATAACCAGAGTCATTCCCCAGAACCACCTAACCAGGCACCTTGGGCCAGAAACACCCAGCTGAGTCATTCCCAAATCCTGACCCACAAAAACCAGGAGATGCTAAGAACTATTGTTGGTTTTAAGCCACTATCTTTCATTATGCAGTTACATGAAGTGAAACATTGAATCTTTAGTAGACAATGCCCCTTCTCCCAAGACAGTAATTTGCCACCTGTGAGGTAGGTTTGGAACATCTTCTCAGTGTTTAATTTCACAACTCAACCTCATAGTAAAGTAAATGGCACTTTTTTAAGAAAATGAGTTTAAATTTTTACTTCAAGATGTTGAGAATTTCATAATACTTCGTTCAAGTTTACTTGAGAGAGCTTGAAGCATCTCGAACTTGAGTTAGGCAATTCCATGGCTGGATTTGTAAGATTCTCCTGTGCTCCCCAAGAGCAGGCCTGGAGAGAGAGCAGGCAGAGCTGGACCTCCTCACCCCACTGTGATGCCCTGATAGCCTCTTTCCTCCAGTCACACAGGTGGAGCAGGGCTCTGAAAACTGAGGCTCACTAACTGAAAAAGAGCATCAGAATGGCATTGCTGACAATCACTGAACTATTTAGAGATTTGCTAGAACCCAAAGGTTATGGACCACAGTGGGGGCAGCAAATGACACAGAAAAGAAAGGTGTATTACTGAGCTGAACCAAGAGCTGGGAAGAACCAAAAGCGGTATGTCACAGGAGGAGGTAGCTTCAATTTCAGAAAACCAAAGGCCTTTTAACCAAGTTCAGATGGAAGCTGAGATCACCTGCCCCCTATTTGTAACTGGAAACCTTTGCATAGAGCCATTTACTTCACATTATGGTCCTCAATTTTAAGGGATATTGAAACTAACACCTCACAGTATGCTTACATAAACAAAATATCTAACTCTGATATTCCAGATCTTTTCTTGCAAGTACTGATCCATTCTTCCTAATGATGATATATCTTTGAACAAATACAGGAACTCAGCCCCTCTCCTGTGAAACACCTGCCCTCTGCATGCTGCCAGCAGACTTCCCTCTGGAGACGATTTCCATCCTCTTGTCAAGCAGTGTCTGCAGCCTGGTGAGTGAGACTGCACTTTTTGTCCTTCCTCACCAGCAGTCTGCTGGTCCTTATCAAAGACTGACAGTAAATCATGCAAAACTGGCATGGGATCCACAGGACTGGGGTTCCCAAAGGCTGAGAATCCTGTCTGTGGTTCAGAATCATCCTTATTAATAAAATCACTTCAGAAAGCCCAGGGATACTACCCAGATTTTCAGAAGCATGGACAATACCTGAAACTAACCCAAGTTGCTTTGTTATCAAGGAGCTATGTCTCTCCCCAACTTCTGGTCCATGTACGTCTCAATCACTACTACAGTAACTCCTCAATGATCAATGTTCATAGGTTCTTGAAAGCTGTGACTTTAAGCAAAATGGCAGAAAATAAAACCAACTGCTAGAGTTAAAAATTAACTACAGCATGTTTCTGGTTGAAAAAACATCACCAAACTTCCAAATAAAGAACTAAAACACTTCTAATACTAAATAATAATCTGTATTCATTCATTTTCCAACCCATTTATTTCCATTCAGGGTCTCAGTGCCAGAGCCTATCCCAGCAACTTAGAGTGCAAGGCAAGAACCCACTCTGGACAGGATACCCTTCCATCACAAGACACATGCACTCTCTCAGATGGGGCTATGTTAGTCACCTGACCTGTACCCCTTAGGATGCAGAAGAAAACTTGCACAGACACAAACTCCACAGAGACAGTGGCTCCCCTAGGAATCTTTTTTTTCATCAATATTATCATGAAAAACTCTCCCTAAAAACAAGAGCCCAGGTCCAGATGGCTTCACAAATGAATTCTACCAAAATTTCAAAGAGGAACTAACACCAGTACTATTAAAACGCTTTCAAAAAATTGAGAAAGAAGGAAAGCTACCAAATACCTTCTATGAAGCAAACATTACACTAATTCCAAAACCAAAGAAAGATAGTGCAAAGAAAGAGAACTATAGACCAATCTCCCTAATGAACACAGATGCAAAAATTCTAAACAAAATCCTGGCAAACCAAATCCAACATAAAAAGGATCATCCATCATGAACAAGTGGGATTCATCCCAGGGGGCACAGGAATGGCTCAACATCCAAAAATCAATCAACCTAATCCACCACATCAACAAAGAGAAAAACAAAAACCATATGATCATATCAATAGATGTGGGAAAAGCATTCGCTAAAGTTCAGCATCCTTTCATGATGAAAGCCCTGGAAAAAATTAGTATACAAGGAACATACCTCAACATAATAAAAGCTATATACGTCAGACCTACAGCAAATATCATCCTCAATGGGGAAAAACTGAAACCATTCCAATTAAGGTCCAGAACCAGTCAAGGATGCCCACTCTCTCCACTCCTTTTCAACATAGTTCTGGAAGTCCTAGCTAGGGCAATAAGGCAAGAGAAACACATAAAAGGAGTTCGAATAGGAAAGAAGAAATAAAGTTATCATTATATGAGGATGATATGATACTCTATGTAGAGAATCCAGAAAAATCAACAGAAAACTGATTGAAATAATAAACCAATTCAGTAAGGTAGCTGGATACAAAATCAACACACAAAAATCAATAGCATTCATATAGGAAAAGAATCAATAAGAAGAAATTTTAAAAAAACACCCCATTGCACCAAAGAAAATAAAATACTAGGGAATTAACCTAACAAAAGACGTAAAAGACCTATACAAACAAAACTATAAAACATTGTTAAAAGAAATAGAAGATGATGCTAAGAAATGGAAAGACATTCCCTGTTCATGGATCAGAAAAATCAACATTATCAAAATGGCCATACTACCAAAGGCCATCTACAGATTCAATGCAATTCCAGTAAAGATCGAATGACATATTTTAAAGAGCTAGAACAAAAATTACTGAAATTCATATGGAACAACAAAAGACCCTAATAGCCAAAACCCTTTTGACAAACAGAAGAGAATGGAGGTATTACTATTCCAGACTTCGAACTATACTAAAAAGGCATAATACTTAAAACAGCATGGTACTGGTACAAAAACAGACAAACAGACCAATGGATCAGAATCGAATATCCGGAAATAAAACCACTCATATACAGTCAACTAATCTTTGACAAAGGGGCAAAAACCATACCCTGGAACAAGGATAGCCTCTTCAGTAAATGGTGCTGGGAAACTGGATCAAAACTTGTGGGAAAAAAAATGGACCAGAACAACAACCTCACACCCTGTACAAAAAATAACTCAAAATGGATAAAAGGACCTAGAAGTGAGACCTGCAACCATAAAATACATAGAAGAAAACCTGGGCAAAACCCTTCATGAATTTCACCTCAGAAATCCATTTGGGAAAACAACTACGGCCGGCAAAAAAATGAAGGAAAACATAAACAGCTGGGACTATATAAAACTAAAAAGTTTCTGTTCAGCAAAAGAGACAATAAACAAAACAAAAAGAAACCCAACCGACTGGAAGAAAATTTTTGCCCAGTGACAAGGGTCCGATAACAAAGATCCACAAAGAGCTCCTACAGCTCAACAAAAACAAAGCAAAAAACCCACTCAAAAAATGGGGAGAATAACTAATAAGACACTTCACCAAAGAGGAGATACAAATGGCTAATAGGCATATGAAAAAATGCTCCACATCACTAATAATCAAGGAAATGCAAATTAAAACCACACTGAGATACCATCTTACACCACTAAGAATGGCCCATATAAATAAAACAGACAACAGCAAATGTTAGCATGGATGTGGAGAAAAAGGAACTCTCTTACACTGTTGGTGGGAATGCAAACTGATCCAGCCACTATGGAAGACTGTGTGAAGGACCCTCAAACAATTGAAAGTGGACTTACCATTTGACCCAGCAATCTCACTACTTGGAATCTACCCAGAGAACATGAAAACACTAATTCAAAAGGACACCTGTACGCGCATGTTCATCGCAGCTCTGTTTACAATTGCCAAGTTTTGGAAACAAACCAAATGCCTCAAAATAGATGATTGACTAAAAAATGTGGTACATACACACGATGGAATACTATGCATCAATCAAGGAGGACAAACACATGTCATTCGCAGCAACATGGATGGAACTAGAAAGACTCATATTAGCAGAAATAAGTCAAAAAGAGAAAGAGAAGTACAGGACAGTCTCACTTATATGATGGATATAGGGAAAAAACAAACGAATAAGAAAGAATGAAAACAGCCAATGGGACTAAACAATGGAGCGAAAGAGGAGGAGGGTGAAGAAGGTGGGGGAGGTGAAGAGCACCACAGATCAGGATAGTTAACAAGTGTTAGTGAAGTGGGAAAGCCCCAGGGTACACAATAATGGAATAATGTAATATAAATATACATATATATGTAAATCTTAAAAAATTTAAATTAAATTTAAAAAAAAAAAAGAAAAAACAAAGGACAGGGTTATTAAGGAGTGGAAGAAGAAAAAGAGAGCCATCTGCATAGTGCCAGGCAGGCAGGAGAGCTGCTTCTCCCCAGCGTAGAAATTGTACTGATTCCCTTTTTTCTAATTTATTTTGTATATATATGTATATGTGTGTGTGTGTGTGTGTGTGAATGTGTGTGTGTGTATGTTTCACATCTTTGTATTCCCTGGGGACCACCCACCACCTTCCCTCCCTGACCACTCCCTCCCATCTCTACCCCTCCTGATCCCCCCACATACTGATCCCTTTTATGGAATTTTTATGTACATGTCTACGGCCTAAATTGTCAACTGGAATAAATTTCATAATAAAAAAAAGAAAAAAAATATTATACTGAAACAATGTTGAACAAAACAGCCACGCCGAGAACCTGCTGTATATCTTCCCAGACGTTTTCGGACCTAGTCATAGATATTGGAGGATCCATACCCATTCCCAGGCCTGGCATCATTCGCTCCATGCTGGCTATCCAGAATAGCAACATCTTTGGGTGCAAGTTCCAAATAAAACCTTCTGCCAATGACTGGTGACTGAAACGCCTCTCCTGTGTCAAGCAGGCATACTCCTGCTCTCTGCACCTTGCTGTTAGGGACCCATCAACTCTTGCCTGACGTCCCTTTCTTCCCAACACTGCAATGCAGTAACTTACCCTCCTCCATGGCAACCACTCAAATCCTATCTCCTAGAAGAGACAGCATAGCAAAATGGAAGGAACACTGGAACTGGGGTTAGTGGACATGAATATGGCACAGCACCACAGTGATTATAACCTCAAGAATGTTTTAAGAGCCATGCCTGACTGAAAACCTAGGTTTATTACTCACTAGCTGTGTAACTTGTGGCAGGTTATTCAATCTCTTTGGACCTTGGGTGAATTATATGCATAGTAGAATAACCAGCATATTAGAGGATTGTTGTGAAGATGAATTAAGTTCCTAAATATAAAGTTCTCAGGACCTAATTTGGCATGGTACACACTCAAAGTATATTATGTGTAGTTATTATCACTATCTTCTTATATGAGCTGAAGATCATCCATAGTCATCCTTTTTGCTTATAATATAAGGATGAAATGTGATGACTTGTGAAAAGTGCCCTGTAAATTATGAAAGTATAAAAAACTTACAAGCTGTTGTTGCTGGTCTTTAAAAATAAAATCCTAATCTAGGTCCTTCTCATTTTAAGGATTTAGCTGTAATGTAGAGGAACAGAGTAAAGGGTATCATGTAAGAAGAAATGAAAATACAGAAATACCATTTGTGAATAGATATACCTCTATGTTCTAGAAATCTCTTGTCTATATATTGTATACTACTCACCTCTATTTGGATGTCCCAGAAATAACAAGATGTGAATATGTACAAAGCTGAATTTAGCATCTCCCTTCCACCCCATGATGGCAATTAAAATGTATCATCGTCTTGTATTTCCTTAGTTCAGTAATTTGAGCCTTCATCTATCCAGAATTCTGACAAATTACCCTCTATCCTCCCTGACCATAGTCATTTAAGTCTCTCAGTTCTACCTCCCTTATCTACTATAGACCAGTATTGCTGTTCTGTTCCACAAACTACCCAGATTTGTCACTCCTGGCTCCCATTACTGTGCTGCCTCCTAAAACATCTCCGCTTCTACTTGTGTAGCCAAAACCCCATCCAGGCCAATTTTCTAAGGAGAAGATTTAACTGTAATTTTCCTGCTCAAACACTTTCAAGATGCCATCGCATCACACAGCTATGGCACTGTACTTTTGGTTCACAGAGCCCAATGAATATCATGACTCTTCTCACAAGAAAATGTACAATAATTAAAACTTCAGATATAATGTTAGTGCAAGAAACTGTTGGCATCCTCCTACTAATATAGGACAAGGAACCACAATTCACAAGATAAAGTCTGATTTCATAAGCTCACATTAGTACTTGTTGGTCTGCCACCAACTTATCCTCCACCTTCATTTCTAGATATTTTTTATCCCTTGTGCCCAAGACTCAGTCATTGTGAATGATAAACAGACCTACATGAATATTTATACCTCTGCATTCTAGAAATTTCTATGTCTATATAAATATTATTTCCTTCCATTTGAATATTCTACAGACCTGAATGGAATCTCCAGCATCCCACATTTTTCACGGCTATAATCCTCTGAAAGGTTAAAAAGAAATCTGCCATTCATTTTTGTATCCCTAGGACCCATCTTTCCAAGGAATTAAGCAAAATAAGCAAGTTTAAGCTAGCAGTTTATCTTAATGTGGTCAACAGAATAATGCCCCTCAAAGATGTCCACATCACAAAGCCTGTAAATATATTACCACAGCAGCAAGAGACTTTGCAGATGTGGTTAAAATAAGGATCCAGATATTGGGAAATGCTCCTGAATGGCCCGGGTGAGTTCAATAAAATTATAAGTTCCTTCTAAGGAAGCTGGAAGGTAGGACAATAAGAGAAAAGTGATGAAACAATAGAAGCAGAGCTTAGCATGATGTGATTAGTGGGTAAATGAAGGCCTCACACCAAGAAAAAAAATATTGGAAAAGGCAATTCTCCTATAGTCACAGAAGGAATCCAGCAATGCATACAATTGATTTTAACCCATAGCAACTGATTTTGTATTTCTGATCCCAAAAGTACAAGACAATTTTAATCTTAACTCAGAAAGTAGTTGCAGCAACAATAAGAAATGAATACAAATTACTACATACAAGTCTATTGCTGTATATTCACATTATGAATCTAAAACTGTATATATGAAGTATGCATCAAAAGGGAACTGGTTAATTACAGTGCAGTTATACAGTAAAGTGCCTCACATCTACTAAGACACCTGTTTATATGCACACATACTTTTGTCAAGGGCATAAATTCCTCTATATTTTGTTATTTGCTTCCTGTACATAAATCAGAACAAACTATACACACTGGTCTCTAAACTGCCTTTTTCACTTAATATAGCAACAGTATTATCCCAATTAATACAGAATTATCTCCACCTCATCTCTAAAGACAAGATTAAGAATCAACTTTTACTTCCCACATACTAATTGTATTTGTATAATAGGTATTATCAAATACAAATTATGATTCTATTTCCATTTATGGGAAAGACTCAGTCTCCTAAAATTTTTATGTCAAAATTTCTTTTTGGATCATTATATAAAGAAAAAAAGAAAAAGAAAAAAATCAAGCCACTATTAGCAAAATTGAATGAAGTTCTCACATCAGCCCACTACTCTTCCTATTAATGAAAGAAAAAATCAACCAATGAAAGAAATCTGAACCATGCAGGCATGAGAAGAATTATACCTGGGTTTAAACATTAGCCTGTAGTATCACCTGATGTTTTGCAAATCTTCGATTATTTCCACAATTTCCAGTACGCTGGCTATCTAATTACTAATCTCACCAAAAGATATGGACAAACTAACACATGGGAACAGCAGTATGATATGTAACACTGATTTCTCAAGGGGCCAATATGCACAGTTCATAATGGGAAAAACTATGAATAATTCAGGTATTTCCTCTCTGAAAAAAATGACTTTTAGATATCTAAGCCTAAATCAGATTGAATTAATTAAAGAAGATGAATAAGAAGGAAAGTGCTTTGCTTCAGAAGTTACAGCTGAAAATTCCATTTAGGGCTCACTACAGGGCAGTCTCCAAGTGAGAAAATGGCACTAATTAACAAATCTGTCTCAGGATTTGAGAATCAGATTGTCTTCTTTCTCAGCAGCAAAAAGCCATGTGAAAGCCATCACTGATTATTAGCAGATATTCCAGAGTGCATCTCCCAAACAAAAGAGAAGACTCCCTCAGATTAGCTCCCACTCCCAAAGAAACATGTGGGCCATACATTTTCTAATAGAAGGAAGACCCTACAAGAGTCTCCCAGAATCAATCTTCCTCATCAGAACAATTCCCTTTAATCCAGATTTTAATTTAACTTGCAGGAGGAAAGTTGACATCTGACACAGTGCAATGTGGCTAATGATGTGACAGGAAATCTCAGCCCTCCAAGAGAAGAAGAAAAAGCCTTGACCTGTAACGTTTGCTAATTTCCGTGACATAAATACACCCACCAAAAGACTCCAAGCTACCACTTAATATCTCCAGTTTACAAAAATTCTGAAAATTGAATAGTGAGCCCCACATACATTCAATGAGTAGCTGCCATTCCTGCTTGAAGCACCCTAGCCAGAGGCAAGCACTCATCAATATATAGTGGAAGTATCCTACCACTATATATTATTCTATGTATTTCAAACACCCAGAACCATACGGTAGCACACATTTTTTAATTAAATTTATTTCTTATCTAACATCATTGTTCATTTTTGTAACGTTTAATTTCTCCCCTCAGGAATAGTTCCTTTAGTTCTCCCACCACCATGGCCTCCCCATAAACCATCACCATAATCTCCTATGCGTTCTACTCCCTGTTTTGATGCCTCACCCTCCCATTCCCCTGACCCAGAACTACAGTCAGCTTGCAAGTCTTGTCTTTTTCCTGACCCTTTCTTTGTTCCGTTTCTCCACGTTCCATATGTAAGTAAAACCATGCGATATTTATTTTTCCTCCTGACTTATTTCATTTAGTGTAGTTCCTTAAAAACATTTGAGATGAACAGACTAATAAATTCATTCTATATGAGGCAGCACTAACTGAAAAATACCTAACCATTGTCACTGTTATCTTGTAGAATTAACAGATAAAACACTATAAATCAAGTAGGAAAAGCATCAGGGAAGTCTGACATATGTTTTCTGTCAGCAATTTTCCTTCGATAGGTCTCTGAAGAGGATAGATTAAGGAAACAGCAGTCAAGGAGAAAGAGATATAAAATACCACTAAAATGTCCACACCACATTAGAGTAACTTGTGATGCTCCAATATCAAAGCAGCCAGCGCCTGGAGACCCCTCTTCTCTGTTCCTCTCTCAGACACTGTGACTCTGACTATGCAGAGAGATGAGGGCTTTGAAGATGTTCCAGGATCCTCACATGGGGCCGGGACCTCAGGAGGGGAATGGGGACTCACTGGACAGCCACCAGGGGCAATTTTTAAAGGCAGCTCCCCCATGTCCATGCTGATCTCACTCCAAGCCTCCCTCAGAACCTACTCTTTGTCAGAGAAACACTACAGACAAAAATCGTACTGTGAGAGCTATGACAAAAAGGGCATGGGTAAGAAAAAATGATCAATAGTCTTTGAAATAAAGAAATCACCAGCTTTTAGGTTTTTAATAACTATGCCATGTATTATTTTTATGTAAAGAATGAACTTCACTTTGAAGGAGAGGAAGAGATAATTTCAATCTCTGTAAGGTTTTTTAATATTATAAAGTCACCCCAAAATAGCAGAATATAAAACTCTATAATACAATCACATTTGTATGTTTCTTAAAATGGATTAGGAAAGTTGTACAATGAACCAAAAATACTAAGATGGCTATTCCTCAGATATGAGAGGGTAGAATTTTTCCTTTTTTCCCAAATGACCTATAATTTTTATATTATTTTGCAATGTGTGCATAAGTGATCAGCTGATCATCTTTACCTTTTAAACAAAATGCACCCATGCTACCCATTAATAATGAAAAGGACAGCAGTTCTTCCAACATCACTAGAAACATTGGAATGAATGACTGAGCAAATGCTCTGTATGTATAGTTTCAAAACAAGGATGGAAAAGTTCCTCACCATCCAAGACACTCACCCACAGTCAAATGCAGAAACGAGCAGGGCCAGTACTGCCCCAGGCCACCTGCAGTATCCTCTGTGCCAGAGTTTTTTTCTGGACATCAGAAAGCTAATGATGTCAGCTAATTTATTGTGTAGTCTCAGTCCCAGTACGCATATTTTTCAGAACTCCACAGGGGCACTGAAAATTATTTTTTAACATATTTGTTCCCTTTCTCAGTCCACTAGCAAACACCACAAGTAAAAACAGATAGAGACTTGGGAGCACTGAAGTTTCACAGTGAGATCCTACCACTGTAGAGTGGAACATCACTGTCCTGAGATTGAGGTATATGTCAGCTGAGTCTCAAGAGCAAAACAGTAACAAAAAGTGTGTCCTGACTCATGCTCATGCTTATTCATGTCAGCATATGATTTCTTACTCTCTTTGGCTAACACTTCAGAGCTCATGAGTGACAAATGGTTCTGAAGAAGAAATTAAAAGGTCTCTGTCTCTTGGTAAGTAACATGGTATTGTGGATACTACACCTGTTTACATTTAAGTTGTTCTCACTAAAATGAGTTCCTGTTGGAAATGACAGTGGCATGTCCATCTCACTCAGTTCTTTGTCATGTCATCCAGTGACAGATTAGCAGCTCTGGAACTTACTGACTTGCTTAAACCCAGCCTCTGCTGCTTACAAGGCACAGCACCATGGAAAGTTCTTTCCCATCACAGAATCTGTAAAAACACAAGCACAACAGGTCTACTGCTGTGCGCCGTTTGCAAACCAGAAAAATCATTGCTGACTGATACAAGGAAAACCTCTCTCATTAACCTGTCCCCAAAAAACTAGGGCCTGATTTATTGCAATGTCCTTTCGAGATTGCAATGGCGCTGCTGGCTTTCCTAAATCAGAGATAGTGACCACCTGCCTATACTCCCCGTTCCTCAATTACTCTTAGGCTTTAGAATGTTAATTGCCTCTCAGGTTTGTATTTGTCTTCTTTAAAATGGCCCATAACCTCCACTAGGCCCCCAGTGCGGCTGGGTAATCTCTCCTTGTGCGGCTAGTATCTTGTGTCTGGCTGCCAACTTTCTACAGTTGCTACATGAACCAAAAGCAATACCACAACCCAACTCATTCAGATTAGACAATCTAAGGACAGATGTTTGGAAGAGGTTTTTATTTTTCCAAGCAGAAAACAAGTGATCAATAACTGTTTGCTAAATATATTTACCTTTCCTCTTATTGGTTTTTAATTGCTTTCAAGTAAATTTTTATTGAGCTGTTTCAGTCTACTCTAACTTCAAGTAGATGAGGCAACTACATTTTAATGAGGCATCTATATTTGAGAACTGCTATTTCATCTAAATGTCTAAAATGTCGGTCTTTTCACTAAGTTAAACCCTTTTCCAAGACCTATGTACATTAAAACAATGAATATGTACATAGAGGTGATAACCAGCACATTTAAGAGCTACTGGAGTTCTGGCCCCCATCAGCCAGAAAGGATAACATCTGCTCCCAATCTGGAATTGATCCTAGGAGCCCGCACCAGGCATTAGCCCTGAGACCAGTAACTCCTCTAGGGGAGTCTCAGGGTAGGGAGAAAAGGGAGGTTGAAGGTAGTCAGGCAACTAGGACAGTGGCAGATCACCAAGAAATATGTGCCCACCAACACTAGGCTGTGGTTAGTGCATAGACGTCTATAGCTATACACACATGCCCTGACACTTTTGTTTGTTTCTTTAACTTTGGCCTCAAACAATTTCATTCACACATCATAACATCTGAAAAGGGTTTCTTCACTTAGGGTAAGACTGGTGACATGTGCTTGGACAAGTTTGGTGACATGTCACTTCTACCTATCCTGCCCACTTCATTCATGTTCAAACCTGCCTGGTCACTCTGAGGAAAAGAACTGCAGACTGATTTAAAAATGCACCATTTTACTTGGTTTGTAGACCTATCTTGGAAAGGACGATGATGACATTATCCTCATTCTACAAATGACTAAGAAGACTCTGACTCAGTGCCCTGTGCCAGAAAGTGATGTACTGCCTAGAAACAAGTTCCTCCTCTTTTGGACACTCATGCCTACGCTAGCCCCAACCTCAACTGAGCAGTCTGATTTGACAGGTTCAGTCAGCACCCAGGATTTTTCTCCAACCACACAGGCCTCTCCCCTGCCCTAAAAGACCCACCCTATGCCTGCCATAAGAAACCTACCTTCAACTTGCCTCCTATTTGCTAATTCCTACAAAAATATAAACCAACCAATCAAGCCAAAAATAGGCACAGAAAATACCTCAGGTTTCAAATGTGGTCAGTGCCATCTGACTTGAAGCAGGAAAGGGAGACTGTTGAGACAAGGCCCTGTCAAGAATGCTCTTCACTTCATAAATGGATGCATGAAAAAATGCTTTCTACATAATGTTTTGGAAAGAAAAAAAAATAATGAGTATTTAAAAGAATTTTTAATCATTTTCTAAATGATTAATTACTTTTTCCTTTTTATGAAATTTTCATTATGAATGGATGTTTATCCACAAGGGATATAACATTAAATAAAAAGACTAAATCAAAGAAAAAATCAACATACACACAGAAAAAACATTACAGACAGTAACCTCTAAAGTCACTCTCATGTTTAACCAAATAGTCATCTTCCACAAAATCTTTCACTTTGATTAACTATATTCCAAAATTTATCCTTCTCTAGTACACTGCAAAGACTTGTTATAGACCAAATTACAATACAACCTTCCTTCAGCCCCTCTGACATCCAAACTGTATGTCTAGCAGTTACCATCCGTTTTAAACAGAGGGCACAGAATTTCCTGCTCAGAGTGAAAGAAGCTGAGCAGAAATTCGTCAGTCCTGGGTTGGAATGAGGACAGTTGCCCTGGAGTCAAGAGGGCCTGGGTTCAAACCCAGCTCCCTCCCACATGTTTGTGGGGTCATGGGCATATCACTACCATTCCAGCCTTCCATCTCTTCATAGAGTTATTGTGAGAATTACATGAAAACATGTGTAGGGCTGAGAATATCATCTGGCACACAGTAAGTGATCAATAAAGATCGGCTTTTTAATTATTATCACTACATCCACTGTGGGTATTTGAATAAAAAGCAGTTAAGTGAGGCACTTTTGATCATCTGGAATGGAAATAGTAACTGTATCATCAGCCAGTTTTATAACCACTTATGTGAACAGCCTCAGAGTCATGGGTCTTTGTTTTTTGTTTTGTTTTGTTTTGTTTTGTTTTGTTTGAGACTAGGTCTCGCTATTTTTGCCCATGGAACCGCAGGCTCTCATTGCCCGGGGTACCATGGACTCAAGCGATCCCCAGCCTCAGCTTCCCAGGTAGCTGGGACAACAGGCGTGCACCACCACGCCCAGCTATTTTTTTGGAACTAGGTCTCGCTACGCCCAGGTGGGACTCGAATTGCGATCCCTAGCCCCGGCCGCTTCATAGGCTGAAGCTTACAGGCATGAGCCACCTACCGGGAGAGTCATGGGTCTTAAATAGGCAGCTTACAGTTACCTCTTCTCTCCATCCAGGTCACACCACACTCACATTTCTTCTCTCAAGTGTTTGCCACAGCCAGCTGAGAGGGCACCCTTCCCCACCCTCTGCTGCCACTGTGTGCCTGTGCCTAGCATAAAAGGTCATGCCACATTCTTGTCTGACCTCATTGTTGGCTCTGCTGTTTAGGAGACAGATACTCATCTCCATGAGTTACCTGCCTCCAACCTCCACCAGCTTAGGTTCTTTCTGCTCCTTCCACACAAACCCCAACCCAATGTTCTAGCCAAACTGAAATAACCACTTCCAATTCCCAAAGGCCTGAGGTTACTGAAAAACTTGGCCCATTTGGCCCACAACATTTACAAACACTCATGCATGCGCGCGCACACACACACCCAGAGAGAGAGAGAGAGAGAGGGGAGAGAGAGAGAGGGGGAGAGAGAGAGAGAGAGAGAGAGAGAGAGAGAGAGAGAGAGAGAGAGAGAGAGAGAGAAGAGCTTATCTGGAAGTTCCCTTATTCACCTTCCACACATGTGAGCTTATCTGGAAGTTCCCTTATTCACCTTCCACACATGTGAGCACAGGCATGACACCTTCCCTTAGCTGGGTATCACTCATAGCATGCAATACATCCTCAACGTACATGCCAGCCCTACCTGCCCCACAACTCTAGTGACCCACACACAAAGACCTTAGTCAATGTTTGTGGCATGGATGGTTGACCTTTTTCTTCTAGGAATAAGGTAGTATGGTGTCCTGGAACAGCCAACTTAGTTTTTATATGACCAGTAAAACATCTCAAAGTAAATATAAATGTGGAGCCCAAAAATAAAAGGGAACTTTCAAAATGAATGGTTCAAAGAAGACAAACATACATTACACATGGCAAACAATCTTTCTTCATCAAATACTTATTTAAGAGATATCTCAGAGAATAGAGTTTCTGACATAATTAACCCAAAAAAATCCACGTAGCACTGCAACCTTCTTGACAAAGACCATTATCTGAATCACAGTCCATAGAAAATGGGTATTTTTTCATTTTCTCACTCATGGTACAAGGTTACTACTATTTTAATTGTATGAGACAAAATTCATTATATATAATACTGTGCTTCAAGCATCAGGGCTTCATTCTCTTGCATAAGCTAAGTTGAGGAAGGCAGGAGGAAGGGGACGTTCTTGAAAATTTTTTATTCCTTTTCCTTTATCACTCTACAAAGCTAAATATTTCCCTTCCTGTTTGCAGAGTCCAGGAACATACATGTTCAACTTATTCCAGGGGGTTGGTCACGTAATAGACTATTTTATGCCCCCCAGCATCATCCTCAATAAATTGAGGTGAATGGTATCCATTTTCATGAGAATCACATCAAAAAAAATCAATGACAAGTGGACCCAAGTACTTTAAGCTACAGGCCATTCTAAGCTATGGAAACAACCTACAATCTTTCCTAAAACATATGAGTAGATTAAGAAGATGTGGTGCATATAAACTTTGGGACACTATTCAGTGCCATAAAAAGATGAAAATATAACAAGATGAAAAAATAAAAATCGCTTGCCACAAAATGGACAAAATTGGAGGGGATTATCCTAAGTGAAATATACCAGACAGGGAAAGAAAATAAGAGGTGATTTTACTCATATTTGAAATAAAGAGTAATGAAAGGAATTGAAAAAACTAAAGCCAAATATAGCATAAAAATAGGACTACAGGGCATGTTGGCAAATGACTGTAAGTGGCAGCCTAGGAAGCTGCGGCCAGGGCCAGGAATCATGATTTGAGTCCCGCCGGGGGCATGTAGCGAGACCTAGTACCAAAAGAATATAGCTGGGTGTCGTGGCACATGCCTGTAATCCCAGCTACCTGGGAAACTGAGACTAGGGATTGCTTGAGTCTGTGATACCCCACGCAATGTGAGCTTGCAGTTCCACAGGCAAAAATAGCGAGACCTAGTCTCCAAAAAATATATATAAATAACTATAGAATTGAGGCTTCTAGGAACAAAGGGAACTGAGAAGGAACAAAGGGAACAGGGAGGTCAATGATATATGGGATACCATACCACATGAGATACAGGTGTTTTAGTGGTGTGTGTGGCATGGTGATGTACATCATACATCATACTGCAAACCAACGTTACTTCAATAAAAAATAATAAGTAGGATCTGTAACTTCAGTCAATTTTCAGACAAACATTATACTGAAAGAAAATTACAACTGAAAAGAAACTAACAGGTTGGTGGAGCTGCAGGAACCTTGAGAGAGTTCTTTACCCTGATAGCCTAGAAGGGCTATGGAAGCCAAGGCTTAAGTAACTGCAGTGATTTGTAGAGTCCCAGACTGGAAACTCTCATCTCCTGGCTTGCAGTACAATACTCTTCTCAATACATTCAAGGCCTTAATAAGCCAAACTCATTTGTTAGTTTGTAAACAATAAGAACAGCTTTCCTGACTAACAATGGGGCAATTACAAAGTCTGAATCTCTTGACAACAGAACCTACACTTTGCTTATTAATAATACTGAAATTCTACTCATATTTAGTAATAGCTACTGAGTAAAGCTGTAGTAAGCCCTGCTCATTTCTAGGCATGATGGCAGGCATATGGTCTTACTTTCCCCTGTATCCCCAGAACAGTCCCTGGATTAACTTTAAATGTTTGTAGACTTGTCAACACTGATATCCTCACCATTTGGAAACATAGAAGAGATACTTTTCAAATTATACACCCTTAGTTCCTATTGGTTTTTGAAGGGACAGTTTAACTGATGGCAGATTCAAAGCAGCTGAAGTAGGTAACTTACTAACAATGATTAACAATATCATTGTCATTTATTTGTGCTATCACAACCTAAGAAGTTGTGATATGCACTGGTTTGTCACAACTCGAAAGTAAGTAGTACTGTTACAAATGATGAAAACAACATATATAGAAAGGTTCAGCCAGCTATCCATGGTAGCAAATAAGGAGCAGTTGGCCTTTGCATCATGATGTTATCCCTGTGTCTATGGCCATATCACTGTGAACATGCCCAATCTCATATGATATACACTGCCATGCATTCATCTGCTTAACAAATATTGAAATGAACAACTGTATATACATAACTGAAAATATTTGTCAAACACAAATCTTTTATCTCTAGCTTCTCTAGAGAGGGTTAAAGACATATCCAACCGCCATCCAACAGTCAAAATGAAATGAGCACCAACTATAACCATAAGCAACAATGGGAAGGGATGGTTTGTATAGTAATTATTTCTGACTATGAACACTAGTGAAGATAGACAGGACCTTGAAGGAGTGGATTTTTTTCCCCAAGGCCAAGAACAATAACGAAGACATTGCCTCCTGAAGGAAGCTCATAAACATAGGACACCCTTGGGGTTGAGTTGGGAAGACTAGACTCCAAGTGTATCAGGCAAAAAAGGATGAGAGCATGATGGAACCTTACAACCCCAGTGATCTGGAAGTATAGATACACCCTAAGAGTAAAATGAATTAGCTCCCCCCAAACAAGGTCCATGCCAAACCTTGGTATTCCAAAAGGATGTCTACTCTCTCCAGTCTAACTCATCTTCAAATACTCAGGTAATAACTAAAGTATTATTTTTGCTCAAGTAATAACTAAAGTAAAACTGGAACTCTTTCTCCAGACCTACTCTTGAGGGCTGAATTGACAAAGCAATTTATGGAAATAGTGCCCACTCACAGGGGTCAAATACATCACTATGTTTACAGATCCTAGATGAGTCAAATCTAACAGTCATCATATCCTAAATATGCCTGACCCTCAAAAAAGACTATTTCCAAAGTGCCAGAATGTAAATTCCCTAGACTCCCACTAACAGTCCATTATTCAGGACTCTCTTCCTATATACAAGTCATCAAATCATTGTGAATAACACATGAATCTCTAATCCAGAAACACCTGTGAGTAGGTAGAAAAACATCAAGGTAACATTCCAATATATAACTAGAAGCTTTTATTGTGCATAATTTTGGAGAAGGAATTCTGCTCTTCCCTAAAAATAGGAATTCAGAATACTAGGAATATCAAATTAAAGGAGTGAATTATTTGAGTAGTAAAGTAAATTTAGTATCATCTTACACCTATTTAAGATATGACATAAGGAGCACTCTAGAAAAGTCACTCTAATGTAAGGTTCAGCCATAGATTAATTAGATCTGGAGTTCTACCACAGGCCCCACTCTACACCCTTCTCCATCAGCATTTCATGCAGTGACTATAAAATATTATATAAAGAACATGATTGAAGGAAATACCAAAACAAGGAGGGACAGTCTACCAGTCCATCACATAATCATTAAATATATTCTTCAAAATTACTACCTTATTGATCCTTGAATATGATGGTCCTCTCCATCATCTACAGGGATAACAAGTTTCTCACATACATTTAACAACCCAAACTGGCCTAAGTATAAGAGAAATGTTTGACTCAAGTCACAAAAATAAAAAATCTAAAAGACTAGGCTTTGTGTACAAATGGTGAAAAGATGGGAGCATCCTATGTATCATCTATCCTGATCATAGAAACACTGCTACAAAACTACAGGTTCATACCCACAATCGAGTCAGGAGGAAAAGACATCTGGATCCTCCTGTCCTTTTAGTAGGAAAAGAAAAATGTTCCTGAACCCAGACCCCTCCCACACCAGTCTAATAAACATTTACTCATATCTTTTTTGCTAGATGTTTTATACAGTCATCTCATACTACAGGAGGATCTGAAGAGAATGTTACTTACCCAGCCCCCAAGTCAGACTGAGTAATGGTAAAGACGCTGTGAATGAGGGTTGGGAATTCCACTACTAGGCTCAGCAAAGGCAGCTGCACAGACAGTAAAACTACTGGCAAATATTGTAGGACAGTGGCAGTTCCAAGAGGCAAATCTCCAGTGAATTTACAATAGTCAAGATATGAAAACCTAATGCCCCTGACATTAGATGAGTGAATCAAGAAGATGTGGTACGTATACACAATGGAATACTACTTAGTAAACAAAAACCATAAAATCATGCCATTTGTGGCAGCATGGATTGAACTAGGAGAGATTATTCTAAATGAAGTGAGCCAGGGGAAGAAAGTACCAGATGTTTTCACTTTTATGTGAGTCTAGGAAAACCAAACAAAGGATCAGCAAACTGGAAGAATGGGAAATGCAGAGAACAGAGGGGGACGAAAGTGCCGTGAAGTGTGGAGGAGGACCATGGGATAATGATGGTGACTACCTCTGAGAGGATAAATTTTATATTGTGAAAAAATAAAGATGTTTAAAAACAAATAATTAAAAATTAAAAAATTCCAGAGGGTGATAAATAAATAACTAGCAAAAAGGAAGAACTAACAGAGCATCTGATAATTTATCTATGAGTTGTTTTTTAAATATCACAGAGTTATTAAAAATTGAGGGAAGACTTCATAGGAGATTAAAATAAAATTCATCAAAGGAAAATTTTAAAAGGCAGTTACTGACTTTAGGAGCAACAAAAGTTGTACAAAAGAGACATAATTATAGGACGCTACTCAACTTATCAGTGTACGATTTTTAGACAACCAAAATTAAAAACATACTTAACATTAATTTAACTTATCAGTGTACGATTTTTAGACAACCAAAATTAAAAACATACTTAACATGAATTTAACTAAATACCACAGTGCTAGGAAAGTTGGCGTAGTAAAAGTAAAAAATTGTGAAGTATCTAAGATTTTACTTACCTTGCAGGCTAATAAGTCAGTTTGCCAGTTTCATGGATTTTGTCAGTGAACATGAGACTTTGGGTCAGAGACCAAGGATAAAATATTACTCAGTAATAGCTATAGCCACAGTGTCAACATTTTGCCTTGATTGCCCAAGTCCCTGGTACCCCAGCCACGTAGAGAGGTCCAGTTGATACATACACACACTGTGAATTGCATAATCTTCAAAGAACCCCAACCTTAGAGAAGATGGTTCTTCATTGTGGGCTATAAGCCGGCCTACTCTTGGCTCCAGAGGAAAATACTATCTTCTAAGACACACGCAAACTTGTTCTCTGCTCTGGAGAAGATACTGTCTCTACTTTCCAACATTGTTCAAATATCTTTGAAAAGAGAATATGAAACAGAGGAAACAAGAGCCTCTACTTGCAAGACATGCAGAGACCAGAGACCAGGAAGAATTATCTCCCTAACAGAGAAGAGACTTTATATCTCCATCAACTAAAATATATTAATAATGACAACTTTTGCAGAGGGGACCAGGGATCACAGTTCAAGTTCCGCTCAGGGCAATGTAGCGAGACCTAGTTCCAAAAAATAGCTGGGCATGGTGGCACGCGCCTGTAATCCCAGCTACCTGGGAAGCTGAGACTGTGGATTGCTTGGGTCCGTAGTACCATGGGCAACCTGAGCCTGTGATTCCATGGGCAAAAATAGTGAGACCTAGTCTCCCAAAAAAACTAAAAGAGTAAAATAATAATAATGACAACTTTTAGAAACTTTGGGTTTATGTTTATACTGTAAAATTATATAATTCATCATTTCAAATTTTTAAAAGATCTCAAGCTCTCAAATCTTCAATACTTCAGTGATAATATCTGAAAATATAGTTCCAAATGTATAAAATAAGAAATTATCTTAAAATTGAAAAAAGAAACTCAGGGTCTACAGAAAAAAACACAAAAGAACTATTGGGAAGAGGTTGCCCCTGGGGTAAGAAGTAGCCATGTGAGATGGCAGAATGGAAAGAAACCCGAAGAGAACAGTCAGTGTTTTCAACTTCAACATTCTATGACTATAATCATGAACATACTCCCTTTGATAAAATTGATCTCAAAATATGTAAAAATTTAATGACAAAAACAAAACCAGTGTATCTTCATCTCTGGAAATGGAATTTCAAGATTGTCATGCAAACAGAAGACCAGACATCCAACTGACAGAGTGCATGCAGTAGAGACAGCAATATGCCTTCTTATACAATATCCTGTGGAAATTCATGAGCCAGCTATTACATGTAAACCTATTGCAACTGGATGTCACTTTACAGGCCACATATGCCAGGATCAACATTTGCATGCCCTGTGTTATTTTCATTCAAAAATGAATCATTGCTAGAAAGCTGAATCTAGTTTATCAACCAAATGATCAAATATTGACCATGTGCAAAGTACCATAGGGATGACACAAAGGATTATCAATAGAATTTCCAACTTCATGGTTTAATTTTAGCTTGCCAATACCACCCACAAATTCTGATTCACATACAAAAAGGGATTTGATTTGGTAGGAGACCAGAGTTCCGAAAACTGATTTGGAAGCCTGACCAAACAGGTACTGGAAGCTGGTGGAAGATGGGGGAGGTCATCTATAGCAGTTTGAAAGTCCAACCAGTTGTAACATCACAACTGGCCACTCAGCACCAAGCTACCTATCTCCTGGCTGGGCTGCCAACTTAGCAACAGAGCCCTGATTCTGCTGTCAGAACCAATCAGACCCAAAGCTAAACACCTAGTTGATCTAGCTCTGGTTGTATGCCTCAGCCCCGACTGCAATCATCTTGAGAAAATAAGCTCCTTCCAGGTTTCACCTAGAACCCATAGACCCCCCCTCCCCACCAAGACATAAATAGTAAGCAAGGACTCAGAGATTGACAGTCAATAAACAAAAAGGACATCACCAGAGTAGTTCAAAAAACATGCCTTGAAAGGTCAGGATTCATCCAATGACAAACTCTAAAATCTTTTTCCTATACATTTCCTCTTTACAGAAATTCCAAGGTTCTCTCAATCTTTCTATAGATGAATATATTAACCTCCAAAATATTCTTAGACAAAAATAATTAGGACCCTTGAAATTTGAAAAGTAATTTAAGCTCAATCATCACTGTCCCTCCAATAGAAGCATTCATAGAAGCTCATCCTTTACGTATGTCCAGGAAACCAACAAATACTTAGCAGCAATGGGAAAACTGACTTTCTTCAACTTATTTAAGAACTAACCCAAGCCAAGTATCTCCTAATACTGAATAGTGAGGCCTCTTCCTTCAAGGACACAAATACACACTCTCTCTAGAACTGTGTTGTCTAACAGCCACTGACCATATATGCTGTAAAAAATATGAATGTGACTAGCCCAAGCTGAAATGTACAATAATGTAA
The DNA here is from genome assembly GCA_004024945.1 of Uropsilus gracilis. Taxonomy (NCBI): domain Eukaryota; kingdom Metazoa; phylum Chordata; class Mammalia; order Eulipotyphla; family Talpidae; genus Uropsilus; species Uropsilus gracilis. Next base: position 36,023 of record PVHY01001012.1, on the reverse strand, counting down.
AATATACATTGAATTTCAAGGATTTAGCATGAAATACAATGAATTTAAAATGCCTCATTAGTAATTCTTACATTATCAAACACTGGCATAATATTTTGAACATACAGGAGCAATTAAAAATAATTATCAAAGTTAATTTTACCTGCTTCTTTTTATTTTGCTTTAATGTAGCTCCTGGGGAAAAATTATTAAAGTTTTTAATTTTTTTACATTGTTCATTTTGTACAGTAAGATTTTTCCCCTCTGTGTAGTTCCCATAAATCTCCCACCACCACATCACCCATGAACTGCAATCATAGTCCCTTGTGCTCTTCTCTCTTCCCCACCTACTGTGTGCCTCAGATCTATAGCCTGCCTGCAAGTTTTGGTTTTTTTTTTTTTATACCCTTTTTGTTTCCTTCTATTCCTCCTGTGATACCATCTGATATTTTTCTTTTTCCTTCTGACTTGCTACACTGAGCATAAGCCCTTTCAGCTCCATCCATGTTACTAATTATTTTTATTGAAGTAACACTGACTTGCAGTACTGTGTAGATTTTAGGGATATAGGTTCACACCTCTACAAATGTATGTTATCACATCACACCTACCATCAAAGACCCAACATGGGCCCCCAACCTCTTTGACTCACTCTGTCACACTCCCCTCTGGTAGCCTCAGGTCATATTACAAAAGTTTAGTTTTTGCCCATTCCTTTGCTTTGCTTTTTATATTCCACAAATGAGTAAGTTCATCTGATATTTATCTTTTTCTTTCTAATGGATTTCCTTTAGCTTGATCCCTTCTATCCAGACTGTAGCAACTGGGAACGATTTCGGGTTTTTCTTGGTATTAGCACCTAGAAAATTTTTAATTGCATATTGACTCACATTTGTGGTTTGAATTCTAATTCCTTTCTACTAGATAGCACTTCTCTAGACACATGCTTCATCCAACTCACAACTCCAAAAGATCAACACTTTCACATCTCCTCCAAACCACTCTCTCGCAAGAGATGTACTCCCACTCAGTGGAATACAGGGACCCAGTGACTTTCAGGCAAACTTCCTACAGGGACAGGGTCCAGAAAATGGGGAAATGTGTGGAGTTCATATTTCCCTGTTATATTTTAATGAAGAGGGACAAATATAGCTAGAAAAGATAATAGCATAAAATATTATGGTTTATTAAATTTCAACAACCAAATGTACCATAAAGTTACTACACATTAATTTTATTTGAAATAAATGCCCAAGCAAGTATAGCTCCAGCCTAGGCCCCAAATGCAGTTTCTCTAAAGAACTACCATTCTGCCCCTGTGTTTTGACATAAAATGATTATCAATTGATTTGCCCAACTTTCGCTATATCAGCAAATTTATTAAAATAAGTCACTGATGAAGTTAAAGAAAAAGCCACTGAGTTCCTAGGTCCTTGAGCAAATGATTGGAGTATCTACCCCCTCCCTTTGACTCAGCTCAACATAATTGAAAACATTATGACATTTGCCCTCTTTACACTGCTATTCTCCAGGCTAACTAATTAGACCTTTTACAATCAAAACTTCTCCCACCAGTATAAAGACTAATCCTAGCAAAATATAAATACCAATGAAACTCAAATACACCACTGAAATAAAAGGCCCTGGATAATGGCTCTGAGAAACAACTTAGGCATTAATTTATTCCAAAAACTCTGCCCATCTACCTGGTCCAGGCAGTTTCCCAGGTGCTTGTAACATAAAGCAGTAAAGCGCAAGTGCCTACCCTTGAGGGATTCACAGTTTCATGGGAGTGAAGAAAGGCACTCTGATAACAGAGGGAGACATTAAGGCAGTGGTTCAAATGAGGGGCAGTGAGGGTCCAAAGCCAGAAAGAAACCTTGAGGAAAACAGGAGAGCAACTGAAGAGCAATGTGAATTTCAAATGTAAAGAAGTCCATAATGGCTGCATGGTAAGCCCAGTTCTCCAGCCTGGGTATATCAGAAATACAGCTTTCTATCTGGGTGACATGTCTTTGGCCTTCTCTCAAATTCCCAGTGGACTTGGGATGAGAAAATGAATGTTATTCACCTGATCTCCACTAAAACTAGCACCCACAGCAACCCTTTTATACAACACTGAGGTGACCCCAAGTTTCTCCAATACCCCACACTGAGCTAACTAATCTACCTTCTTCATCAATCCCACTTTCATCTCTTGACAACCTAGCTCCCAGGCTCATTATTCTGACAGTGTGCTTGCTGTGAGTTTACTAGTGACTTCCTGTGCCCCCTATCCAATGGACAAGCTCCTCAACTGTGATCTCTGGCAGCATATGACATCTCTGGCCAACCTTACTTCTTGAACTAATTTTATTTCACTTAGATATCCTTGTACAATTCTGGGTCCCTGAAGTAGTCTGAAAGGTATTCTTGTCTTAATATTTGGAATCTGTAAATGTTACCTTACACTAACAGGAGGTGTAGGATGGGGGGACCCTTTGCAAATGTGACTAAGTAATTTAGATAAGGAAATTATCCTGGATTAGCCAGGTAAGCTCCACACATCAGCACAAGTGATATTATCAGAGAGGAAGAGGGAGATTTGACATACACAAAAGAGAAGGTGACTTGAAAATGGAGCAGACAGATATTTGAATTTGAAGATATTTGATATTTGAAGATGCCAGCTTTGAAGACTGGAATGTTGTAGCCACAAGTCAAGGAACACCATTCCCCACCACCACAAGCTGGAAAAGGAAGAAAGTAGATTTGTTGGGTAACATTCATAGGTTTAATACTTAATACTAAAGTATTAAGACATAGCTATCTTTTGGCCTAGAGACTGAGTGTATATGGCTTTGCTGATAACTGATTTTAACCCAGGGATATTGATTTTTTCACTTCTGGTCTTCATAGCTGTGAGAGAATAAATTCCTGTTGTTTAAGTCACACTGTTTGTGGTAATTTGCTACATCTGCCACAAAATTAAGTTATTTCACTCTAATATCTCTGAATCTTCTCCTAGGTCTTGTTTCCAAAAGGAATTATCTCCAAATTCTATCCCCTACCATCTCTTGTCTTAGCTTGAGCTGCCGAACAAAATGCTTCAGATGGGGTGTCTTAAACAAAAAGAATTTATATCTCACAGTTGTAGAGATTAGAATTCAAGATTAAGATGTTTGCAAAGTCAGGTTCTGGTACAGGTTCTTTCTTTGATTTTAAGTAGCTGCCTTCTTTCTGTATCCTCAGACAACCTTCATCCATAGACTAGGGTGGGTAGATAAGGAGAGAGAGGTGGGGTGGGAGAGAACATGAAGGCAAGCACTAATCCCATTGTGAGGGTTCCATCCCTCAAAAACTCATCTAAACCTAATCATTTCCCAAGGTCCCTTCATCAAATACCACCAGACTGGGGTTTAGGGCTGTATTGTATGAACCTGAGGGCACATAATTCAGTAGTACTACTTCCTTTGTCTTCACTGTGCTAGGCTCTTTTACTCACTCCACTAATGCGAAAAAAAAAAAAACAAACCAAATTTCATCTCTCTGTGTACACCTATGGCACTTTCCAGGCATGTGTTTCTAACTGACCACCAGCAGCTTCTTTCTCAAGCATTTAGACTTATCATTTTCTGGCCCCACATAGCTTCATCAATGCCACCAGACCAGCCTTTTTTTCTCTAACCCTTATTTCCGCCTGATATTCTACCACACCTCCTTCCCTCTAAATTCTCAAACTCTTTCGCTCTTTCTCAATCCTTCAGCCAAAAATCTGGTGTATTTGCAGATACAGAATCCCTACACTGCCCCCCCCCCATCCAAAAGAAGAGCAATTCCATTTGGTATGAGTTGGTAGATTCCTTTTGGGGTCTAGGAGTGTTTAAAACTTTTTCTTTGAAAATTAAATGTATACTCATAATTTCATTTCATTTCATACTGAATGAAAAAAATAAATAAAAAGGAAAATAAATTTCAAAATTCCACCAATCTTCAGTGATCAAAAATGAATTAGAGTATGGTTCATCAATAGCATGGCTGCACTTCTAAAAATAAATGTAAACTTTACCTGCATTAATGTGAATTAGTGTGAATTCTGAACCTTTGGAGATGATTACTTATAACTGTCCCTGTTGATGCCATAACTTAAAGGGCAGTATTTGCTTCTGGATATTACCCCTAAATAGGAGCCCCCTAGGTCAGACAAGATTGATCAAAGTAGTGGGCTCCAAAAACCATTCCACGCAGAAAAAACTGAAGAGTATAGGATCCTCTGTCTTTAGAAGCAGCAGCCAGATGAATAGATAAGCTCATACTAAAGATCTGCACTCTGGAAAATGGACAATGGTCCTTGGTGAAGAGCATGAATTCTGCAGGTTGTGAACATAGGCCCTATCCCTTATTAGCTATATGACTTCAAAGTCCTTGGTCCCCATTTATAAAGTGGGGATGATAATGCTAGCTCAGAGAAATGTTGTGAGAATTAAATATATGTAAAGCACTTAGCACAGTACCAGCATATATGTGCTTAATAAAACCTATAAAAATACCTAAAACATCGTAGTTAGAAAAAAAAAAACTCAGCTAACCATTCAAAAAAGAACCTTCTAAAATAAAGATTGAATAATATTTGCTGAGTATCACAAAATTTAATAGAATCCCAGCTCTAGATGTACTCAAAGACTGGATGCCCATTAAATGCATCTAGAGGAGATAAATCTCTAAAATGATAACTAAACATGGTGGTATCTGGGAAGAAGGACCCTTCCCACTGCCATATGGCACTGATAAAATTGGAGAGTTTAAGAACTTGGGTTACTAGCATGGTGACTTCATCACCTAAAAGTAGTGAGATTTACTTACAACTTACTCTATTTCACCAGAAATAGAATCATCTGTTCTGACTTAGAACAAAAAATAACTATCTTTTATAGTTTAAAAATCATTCCCTAAGGATGCTTTCATTATGGGACACAAAGTTGAAGCATTCGCTTTCAAAAAACTGGTACATCCTTACTATGATAATTGTATTTATTTCTGATACCAAATCTCATCAGACACATTAGAGATTAACTAAGATCTGAAACTCATACAGTGAATACACATACACGTAACTTTTTTAAAGTGTTCATTTTGAAAATTTACTTCTCAAATGAACAGTCTATTTGTCATCTAAAAATTACTACAATGTTTCTAAATGCAAATAACAGGAATGCCTAGTCTCTTCAATGAATAAAAATATCATGGAAAAGTTATCCAGGTAAGAAATTTAAACTCAATTTTTTTCTGTACAAACTAGTCCAGCCACTATGGAAGGTTGTGTGGAGGACCCTGAAACTACTAAAAATGGAACTACCATTCAATCCAGCAATTCCACTTCTGGTAATCTACTCAAAGGACACCAAAACACTAATTGAAAAGGACATCTGTACTGGTATGTTTATTATAGCACTATTTACAATTGCCAGGATATGGAAAAAACCCAAATGCCCCAAAACTGATGAATGGCTAAAAAAGATGTGGGATATCTACATAATAGAATATTATTCTACAATCAAAACTGACAAAGATGAAGCATTTGTGATAAAATGAATGGACCTAGAGGGAATCACGAGAAAAAGAGAAACCATATGATCTTACCTATAGATGGGATATTGGAATAACAAACAAAAGGCCAGGAAAAGTCTAAAAGCACTGACAGTGGAGCTGGGACAGACAGCAAGGGAAAGAGAGGGGGGAGGGAGAAACTGGGAAGGGAGGAGCATAAGAAGATCAAGATGAAGGTTCATGGGTGATAGGGTGGAGGCAGAAACCCAGGGAATACAATGATATAATATATTTTTATATATGATATATATACACATAATATATAACTATGTAAACAAAATGATTGATAAAAATTTTAAATGTTTTCTGTACAGATAAAGTGGTGGTGAATAGTTTTTTTGTTTAAAACTGTAACTATAAATCAATCAAGGGAATAGTATGCTTATTTTAATTCAGACCTCTATAAATATTTATGAACCAATTCAAAATATTATCAACTTCATTCAAGGTATTTAAGTCAATATAAAACACCTATAACAATTTATTCTTATAGTTGTCACATTCACGATGATTCTACATAGACACACCAATACACCAATATTTAGCGCTTATTTCCAAACATCACACAAACAAAAAAATCAATAATACTATATAATTCTTTTCTTACTTCTCTTAGATCCTAGTTTGCTTACTATCTGGAGACGTAAGCAACTATGTCATTGTACCTGTTAATACTACACCAAACATTCATATATTCAAATATGCACTATTTGCTTCAAAATTATCTCCCTTATATTTCTTCTTATATGCACCGGGAACATACTACTTTGTGTATAGAGGGAAACTTGTTTTAAGTAGTACAATGAGTACAATCAAACATTGTTATAAAGAGAGTACATTGGGTTTGATAAAGCTGCAAACTGCTGTCACATACAGATCCATATATTAATCACTGCATTCTGCTTATCAAATCTACTGTTAATGGACATCTATCTTCTTACAGTTACTTGCTGCTACAAACAAAAGTGCTATAATGGTTCATGTATCTCCTAGCCACTTAGGAAAGTTGCATACTTTTTAAGTATCTTCTCTCAGAATTTTAACTGTTATTTCTGTTCTTATGCACTAAGATTACAGTCAGTGTATTGGTAAAAGTTTTGATTTTATTTAATTGATCTTAAATGTATTAATGTCCTTGTTTTCATTCACTGTATGTATGTTTGTGCTTTCTATGTCTTAAAATGTTTAAATATTTGTTTAAATATTTATCACCCATTTTCATGTAAATGTTTTAAATTCTTTTCAGGTTTAGTTTTTCAATTGGCATATTTGTGTGTGATAGAAAGAAGGAAAAAATACATGTCTTTTTTCTATAAAGACAGTCAGATATACCCAAAAATCAATTAATAAAATCCAACACATCAACCCAAAAAATATATAGCCACATGATAATATCAATAGATGCTGAGAAAGTATTCAATAAATTTCAACATCCATTTATGATGGCATTTGAAATTTTGATGATAGAAGGAATATACCTTAACATAATAAAAGCAATATATGACAAAACCTACAGCTAATATCATCCTAAACAGTGAAAAACTGAAAGCCTTCCTTTCGATACTGGGAACAAGTCAAGGCTGTCCACCCTTACCATTGCTTTTCAATATAATAGTGTAAGTTCTACCTAGAGAAATAAGGGAAGAGAAGGACATGCAATGAGTCCAAATAGGGAAAGAAGTGAAATTATCACTGTTTGCAGGTGACATGGTAATTTATATACAAAAACTTTAAAATTCTACAAAAAAACTAATGAAAATAATAAACCAGTTCAGTAAGGTTACAAACTCAAAACACAAAAATCAATCATCTCTTATATGCAAAAAATCAGTCTGAAGAAGAAATTAAGAAAAGCACTTCATTCACAATTGTACCAACAAAAATTAAATACCTGGGAATTAACAAAATATTCAAAAGACCTATCTAAAGAGAATTACAAAACATTGTTCAAAAAAATAGAAGACACAAAGAAATGAAAAGTCAGCCCCTGCTTATGAATTAGGAGAATTAACATGATCAAAATGGTCACTCTATCAAAAGAAATCTAAGATTCAATGTAATTTCAATATAAAATCTCAATGACAATCTTTAGAGAAAAAGAACAAATACTACTGAAATTTATATGAATTTTTAAAAGTCTCAAAATGCCAGAACCCTCCTGACCAAACGGAGAGAGAATAGAGGGATTACACTCTCAGGTTTTAAATTATACTACAAAGACATAGTAATTAAGATTATGTCTATGCATGGTACTGGAATAAAAATAGACACACAGACCAACGGAACAGAATTGACAGCTCCAAAATAAAGCCACACATGTATGATCAACTAATCTATGCCAAAGGTTAAAAAAACAAGAGATAAGAATAATCTCTTCAGGAAGAAGAAATTTAAAAAGTCATCCCATTTACCACTGCACCAAAAACAATTAAATACCTGGGAATAAACCTAACAAAACACATGAAAGATCTATACAAAGTAAACTTTAAAAAGCTGCTAAAAGAGACAGAAGACATAAGGAAATGGAAAGACATTCCCTGCTCAGGACTGGAAGAATTAACATCATCAAAAAGCAATCTACAGATTCAATGCAATTCCTATAAAAATTACAATGACATTCCTTAAAGAGATAGAAAAGCAATTACAGAAGTTCACATGGAATAACAAAAGACCTCGAATATCAAAAAGCCTCCTGGCCAAAAAAAGAATGAGGGCCAACTATTCCAGACTTGAAGTTATACTACAAAGCCATAATAATTAAGACAGCATGATACTGGTACAACAACAGACCAATGGTACAGAATTGAGTGCTCAGAAACAAAACCACACATATACAGTCAACTAATCTTTGACAAAGGGGGGGGGAAACTTGCACTGGAACAAGGACAGCCTCTTCAAATAAATGGTGCTGGGAAAAATGGACTAAGACAGGCAAAAAAAATAAACCAAGAAAACTCCCCTCACACCATGTACAAAAATCAACTCAAAATTGAAAAAAGACTTAAATGTCAGACCTGAAACCATAACACACATAGAAAAAAACTTAGGAAAAACCCTCCAGGAAGTACAATTCAGAAACCCCTTTCTGGAAAAATCTACTGATGGCAAAAAATTGAAGGAAAACATAAGCAGATGGGACTACATCAAACTAAAAAGCTTCTGTACAGCAAAAGAGATGACAGAAAAAACTAAAAGAAGCCCAACTGAATGGGAAAAAATTCTGCCCTCTACAAGAGTGATAAGGGTTTAATAACGAAGATCCACAAGGAACACACGCAATTAAACAAAAGCAAAACAAGAAGCCCAATCATAAAATGGGGAGAACTAAAAAGACACTCCTCCAAAGAGGAAATACAAATAGCCAACAGGCACATGAAAAATTGCTCAATGTCACTAGCAATAAGGGAAATGCAAATCAAAACCACAATGAGATACCACCTTACACCAGTAAGAATGGCACACATCCATAAAACAGGCAACAACAAGTGCTGGCGAGGATGTGGAAAGAAGGGGACACTCGTACACTGCTAGTGGAAATGTAAACATAGAGGTCCAACCTCTATGGAAAGCTGTGTGGAGGGCCCTCAAATTAATGAAAATGGAACTACCATATGACCCACAATTGCTCTCTTGGGAATCTACCCAAAGGAGACTTCAATGTGGATACAAAGGGACATCTGTACTCAGATGTTTATTGCAGCACTATTTATAATTGCAAGAACATGGAAGCAACCTAAATGTCTGAAAACAGATGACTGGATGAAAAAAAAAAATGTGGTATATATACACAATGGAGTATTACTCATCAATTAAAAATGACAAATTGGACAATTTTATGATAACATCGATGGACTTAGAAAAATTCATATTAGCAGAAACAAGTCAAAACAAAAAAGACAGAAGCCAAATGGTTTCACTACTATATGGGACATGGGAAAGATAAACAAAAAGCCATGAAGAAAAGTCAAAACAAGCCAACAACCAAAGTCAAAACAAGCCAATAACAAAATTGAAGTACACAACTTGGGGGTGGAGGTGGGACAGGGTGGGAATGGTCAGGGAGAGGGGGTGAATCACAGAGATGTGAAATTTATATATAAAAAAATTATTTTAAAAAAATAATAGTCTCTTCACTAAATGATGCTGGGAAAACTGGACTACTATATGCAAAAGAATAAATCTAGACTACTTCATACCATACACAAAACCAACTCAAAATGGATAAAAGATTTGGATATAAGACCTGAAACCATAAAACACATAGAAGATGCAAAACACTCCATGACCTATACATCATAAACATCTTCCAAGACACATCTATACAAGCAAATAAATGAAAGAAAACAAAGAACTAGGACTATATAGTAAGCTTAAAAGCTTCTGTGCAGCAAAAGAGACAATAACCAAAACAAAAAGACACCCAATCAAATGGGAAAAAATTTTTGAACCCTACTCAACTGGCAGGGGTCTGATACCAAAGATCCACAAAGAATTCACACAACTTACCAAAACAAAGTGAAAAGCCCAGTCAAAATATGGGGAGACGAGCTTAAAAGACACTTCCCCAAAGAAGAAATACAAATGGCCAAAAGCATATGAAAAAATGCCCAACATCACTTATAATCAAGGGGAATGCATATCAAAAGTAACACAATGATACCATCTCACACCAGTAATGGTGGCACATATCAAAAAAAAAAAAAAAAAGGGCAACAAGAAGTGCTGATGTGGTTATGGAAAAAAGGGAACACCTTTTTGCTATTGGCAGGAATGCAAACCAGTCCTACCACTAGGAAAAGCCATGTGAAAGACCCTCAAACTACTGAAAATGGAACAAACGTTCAATCCAGCAATCCCATTTCTGGGAATCTACCCAAAGGATACAAAAACCCTAATTCAAAAGGACAGCTGTACTCACATGTTTATTGCAGCACTTTTAACAACAGCCAGAATATGGAAATAACTCAAATGCCCCAAAGCAGATGAATGAATCAGAAGGCTGTGGTATATTTACACAATGGAATATTACTCACCAATCAAAAAAGACAAATTTAAAGCATTTGTGAAGACATGGATGGACCTAGAAGGTCCATCTGGCAGAAATTAGCCAGAAAAGAGAAATACCAGTCTCACTTATATGTGCGATATAGGGAAAGTAAACAAAAGGATAAGTAAAACTTAAAACTGTCAGCAGAACTGAAGCATAGAGTAAGGGAGGAGGTAAAAATGGGGGAGGCTATGAGCACAAGAGATTAAGTTGATGGTTCATGGGTGACAAGGTAGTGGGAGAATCCTGGGGTACACAATGTTGTGATAGGATAGGAAGGAAGGACGGACGGACAGACGGACAAGTGGATGGATAGTCAACTTCAAAAAATTTTTTCTAATTAAAAAATAAAATGAGACAGCCGGTAGTACCAGTATCATCTTTCTCCTTCCTGATGTATATGTAATAACTACGTCTCTCATATCAAATTTACATGTGTGTTATTCTATTTCTGAATCCCCTATTCCTAGGTGTGTTTGCCCCAAAAGTATCAACCATTTTAGTTTTAAAATTTCAACCATTCTAGTTTTAAAAGATCAACCATTCTAGTTTTAAAATTTTAATTTCAACCATTCTAGTTTTAAAAGATTTGAGAAATGCATGCACTTTGTTTTTATTTCTCCGTATAAATTTTAGACTTCAATTTTATTGGAAAAAACCTATTGGAATTGTTAGTGAAATTACATATATTAAAGTTAATATAAGGAGAACTGATAGTGATAACTTTATTATATTGTTTTCCCAATCATGAACCTAGGATTTCTCTCTTTATTCAAATTTTATTTTATGCATCTTAATAACATTTTACAAATGCCATTAATATAAATATATACATATTTTCAGTTTATTACCAGAAGAAATGACATCATTATGAAAATTTAAAACTCCACTGTGTTGACATTAAGAACACAATTTTCACATATTATAATTTTACTCAGCCATATCAATCTCCCTGAAATTTCTTATTTCTTTTAATAATGTATGCAGGCTACCCTGGTTTTGCTATGTAAACTATTCTATCCACAAGTAGTTACTTTCATTACTTTCTTCCCTCTCCATCCTTTATTCATGTTCAAACAATTTCCCTCTAAGTTTGCTGTCTTAATTTGTCCTGATTTCTATCAAATGACTTTTGTACATTTAGAGATGCTGCTATTTTCTCTCTTAATTTACAAACATAATATTACATAATATTCCAATCATACCATCCTTGTATTCCTAAAATGCACAGGAAGGTAATTATGGCTATTGTTTTTGTTTGTTATAGTAATAGAAAAACTTACTTTGCTAAATCTTAAAGAGATTTTTATCTAAATTCATGAATGACAGCCCTGCAAATTCTTGGTTTTGGTTTGGGATCATATGATATGGGAAGGTTTCCTTCTTTTGCTGTGTGACAGAATACATGAAACTGGAAACATCAAATCTTTAAATGTTCATAAAGATATCTATTTTAAAAAACCGTAAGTCCTAGATCAGAGTTTCTCAACTTCCACACTAGACATTTTGGGCCTGATAATGCTTCACTATGGGGTCCTGTCCTGTGCATTGCAGGATGTTTAGCAGCATCCCAGGCTCTACCTTCTAGATGCCAGTAGCTGTTCAGCCCTAATAGTGACTTCAAAAATGTCTTCTGAACTTGTCAGGTGACCTTTGGGGTAAAATGGATGCAATATCACCTCTGGTTGAAAACCACTGACTCAATTAACTTCTTTATTAAAAATAGTTGGGTATTATTTCCTTGAGATAATGATGGCAAATCAACATTCTATGAAACTGCATTTCACCAAAATGTTCAAATTTATAAGAACTAATGGTCCCATTGCTCATTCCTAAAACTTTACTTATTAGTAAGCATACCTTCTCATTTAATTTTAAATTACATTTCATTCATTCCTTTTCTTTTGTGATACTTTTCCCAGTTTTATTAGTCTTAAACAGACTTTTGTTGAGTCTATTGAAATATTTTCGTTAATTTGTACTCTTAAATATATTTTCTATTTTCTATTTATCTTGGATTTATTATTTTTGTTTTCAGCCTCTTGCTTTAGGAAATTTTGCTAATCAACTTTCTCATTTTTAAGTTCTAATTTTTTTAATTATTTAATTAATTTTTTAAATTATTTTAATTATTTGACTTTCTTCCTTGAGTTACAGAAAAATGTTTCCCAACAAATATTGTGATGTATGGGACTGTTTTAGTTATATTTTATTTCAAATGATTTTGAATTTGATTGCAAAGTTGATTTATTTGATTTCAAATTTCATTGCACTGCATGACAGAATAAATGCTTTGTATGGCAGAATAAATCTATGGCAGAATACAGATTTCTATAAACTAGAGGTTCTTAATAATTTCATAAACCTTCCTTTGTGTCTTAGGACAGATCATCTTTTAGAGACGTTCCATGATGTTAAAACACACTTGCTGAATATGGGTTCTATACTGACCTATGGCATCAGTGTTCTCTAAACTGAAAGTTAAAGTAGCATTTAAGTTGTTTAAAGAACATCTACCCCTGAAAGTTAAAGCATATACCCCTGACTTTTTTTACCTGATGGATTTAATCCATTTACCTTTTTTAACTACTTAAATAATTGGTCTTGTTTCTACATCTTATTTTGTATTTTTTATGCTTTTTCTTTGCTATTTTACTTCTCTTTCACAGAAAAAGGTCCTTTTCCTAACTCTTTTTGGTTGGAAAAGTATGTACACCATCAATGCTAAGCAGACATCTCTAAAAATACTAATCTCCATTCTTTCTCTTCTCTGCTTTTGAAGTTCTTATTTGTTTAGACAGGAAATTGCCCTACTTTCCATGTGTAAGAAAATACGAATAAAAATATCATTGGTGCCACATTCTAGGTTACTTCAACTATTTTTGTTTTACTATTTCTGATTAACTTACTATGTTTTTACTACAAATTGTTCTGCTTGACACTTCTAAGGAAATGTAGCAGGATGACACTTCATATTTAATTTTGCTTCCTCAAATAAATTAAATAGACAGACAGACAGACAGACAGACAGACAGACAGACAGACAGACAGACAGACAGACAGACAGACAGACAGACAGACAGACAGATAGATAGATAGATAGATAGATAGATAGATAGATAGATAGATAGATAGATAGATAGATAGTCGGTCCACTAAACCAAGAGGAGAGAAAATTTTTAGGAAAGCCCAATAGCAAAATAAAATAAAAAGCACCAAGAAAAGTATTTTGGGAATCTAGAAAACATGGACAAGAAATAATTTAACAGAATCTAGAAAACAAAACCATGTAGAAACAAAATTGTGACCCAATTTACCCCTCAAGATACCCCAAAAAATAAGAATTGATAGGACAATGTAACAAAGAGAAAACTGAGGTTGGTTCAGAGTCTACATGAAAAACAGTTCTCCAACTCTGCATAGGGCAATACCCTCCTCTTTCACCTCATCATAATATTCAAAGTTTAGGTGCACAAATGTTTTGATTGAGGAATACCTGACTCATCTAAAGATGGAAACGGCAGAGCAAGTCAAGTGTTCCAACTAGAATGCTCAGATGCCAACTCAGCTCCCAAAACTTCAGCTCCCAAATGTCAGGTATTCACACTTTTCAGATAAGACAAAAAGCTCTTTCCATGGGGCAAGCTGGGAAACTCAAGAAGTATCTGGAAATATTATGCTGGACTCTACCCAAGAAAACAATCCACCCTTCCATACAGGTCATCCACATGTGTAGAACTCATTTTAAAGAACATTAAGTCAGCATTTTAATACCCAATCTTAATATGAGCAGACAATCACAGATTACCACTCATAGGACACCTCCCCTAACATGAATGATGAACTCAAGGCAAACAGGAAAGACAAAACAAAAAAAATCTTGGAGGAAGTAAATGCAAGAAGTAGAAAAGATTTAAGTTCTACTATATGTTCTTGGGGGAGGGGGAAGGATATGTTTAAAAGATGGATAAAATAAGAGTTGGATGATTTTTTTTTAAAAAATACTCAGACCATTCAGAAAACCAAAATTTTCCAAGAAGTAGAGAAAAAAAGACAGGCAAATATAGAGAATAGGGGACAGACATGATGAAAAAGATTCTATCACAGAAAGTCTCATGCAAAGAATTAAAATTTTAGAATAATTTCAAACTTTAATGGGCATAATAGAAATTAGACTAAAATGGAGTAAAACCTTCAAAACTCTTAAGGAACATTTTCTGCTGAGACTTCTATTTAGCCATCAATCAAGTGTCAGGATATATTAATGGTATCTCAGGTTTGAAAGTTTCACCTCCTGATATCCCCCTCCCCACCTCTGCCCCCCCCACCCCAAAAGGGTGTAAACCAAACAAAAGGAAAACATGGTATCCAGAAAACAGGGAACTCAAGAGGAGAGAAGTAAAAGGAATGCTCAAAAAGGCAAAGGATAACCCTAGAAAGCATCTATGCACCCACAGAAAGGAAAACCAGAAGGGGTCAGAGGGGACTGGTGGCACCAGGAGGATTTTCTCCAGAACAAATTGATAGAATAATCAAAAAATCCACAGTGAAGTTGAAATGAAAATACTGAACTATAATTAATAAGAAATAAACTGAGAATAAATAGGAAATAAACAAGAAACCTGCCCCTACTCCCACCCCAGATGACGTTAGCTTCTGCAGTGACAGCTCTGAATTGAAAACAGGACTCTTCAGGGTTTCAGGTTATGCTCTCTCTGATAGATGAGTGATACTCTCTCTATTTCAACCCCACTGGCCCATCATTAGAGTTCACCTTCCTATTAGAGTGAGCTCTTCAAGGCAAGACTTTGTGGATTGAGTTGAGGACAGATTCTCTTCTCAAAATCACGCATGGGGCCCAGCAGAGCAAACTGTCCTTTACCAACAGTTACTCACAAAGGACTGATGGACACACTCACCAGCTGGAAGAAAGATGGGCCTTTAGGCATGGAAGATGAGCAAAGTGGGGGAAGGAAGGAGGTCTCCCTCCCTCTGGTTTCATTGAGTCCATCAGAATCTCAATGCACCTACATTGCAGCCGTTAGGATAGGGCACCTGTCAAGGAGCAACTAGGCCAGTAATTCACCCATAAGAGGCAATTCCTGAAGGACCAAATCATAAACAGGACCAAATAAGGGATACAAGCAGACCAGAAAACCCTCTCTTGTCCTATGAACAAGAAAACCAGAAGAGACTAATAGCAATAGGAAATGGCCTCAGGAATTTTCATAGGTTATGGCCAGTTTCCTAGGAGAGGCCAAGGCTCGGCAAAAAGGGTCAAAGACCCACCAGGCTTAATGAGTTAAGTCTAGCCAGGGCTTGCTGCCCAGCTCCCTTGAGTCACTGCCCCAGCTGTGTGACAAGGACACCCTCTTGCTAATGCACACTGCCTGCACTTTTAATTAAAAACTGTGTGCAAAATGCAGGAAGAAGGGAGGCAGAGTGTGCAAGCAGCTGCTGAGACCCCTCCTCCACACCCTGCTAGAAACAGCAGCTCATTGTGAGCATGGAGACTCATAAGAAGGCACTCTCCTAACAGCAAGTGATTCCCTGCCATGAGAATCCTGGCTCCCCATTCAGACAGGAGATGGAAGGAGAGGGGGGAAAGGGAAGTAAGAGGTAAAAGAACAGTTTCCTGAATCCTGCATCCTGCATCCTGACAAAGTTGAAGATGGCCGAGTAGCATTCCCTTCAGTTTCCAGTCAGTTGGAAGAGCTACTATTCCATTGTCTGGGATCTTTGCTTATTATCAATATAGTATAGACATGGGCCTCAGCAAGAAACAAAGCTCAACAATAACCCCAGTCCAACTAATATCCAAGTTATAAACTGAAAAGAGACTAGAGAAAACAGGGGCCCTGAGTTGAAGGAGTGTGCCTTTGTGTAAAAAGCAACAGATGCAATGATTCAAATGTTATATGTTACGTTTCTGATTCACAGATACCTGTAGAACTAGAGGAACAAAGGGGGCATTTAAATTACTCTGGAGGGTCAGGAAAGGCATGCTGGAAGAGGTGATTTTCATCTTTACTTTGAGAAAGCTAGAAAACAAAGGGAGGAGATCAGGAACAAAGGACATCTGAGAACTAAGGGAAGAAGGTGCCTGGGTAGAGGGCAAAGAGCAGGATGCACATTGGAGACTACACAGAGCACTTGTGGGCTGAAGTGGTAATAAGTTGGGAGATGGGAAGAGATGATTTCAGCCCAGGAGGAGGGAGCAAGATCATGAGGTACCTCACAGTAAGTATAGGGGCCTGACTAAAATTGTGATCTGACTGCCTGCACAGATGTGAGCTAGCAGCTTAGGGTTTGGGAGTGACAGGCACAGAATCTTTGATGGCATGACCACAAAAAGATGGAGGCACCCAAAGGCAGGGATGTCAGAGTGAAGTTCCCAAGACTCTTTCAGCCTGTGCCTATCCCCGAGTTTCCAAACTCAGAGCAGTACCCGTAGTTATCATGACTTCCAACACACTTACAGGGAGTAAGTTATCCCACAAAACACCCCCAGGATGTGGCTCTCAAACTTCCTGCCCACATCCCCCTCACTGTGTCACCAGGTTAAGCAATGACAGCCAGCCAGGGGTTGGAAGTTTGTTCCTGAAAATGCTCCACTTCAATTTTACTTTATACAAAACTGTGAAAACAGTAGCTTGTGAGGAGGTCCTTGCTATCTCTGAAAGACCAGTAAATATAAAAACACCATAATACATCATCTCTAAAGAGATGACACAAATGATAATATAGGCACCGTACATGGGCTTGTACAGTAACAAAGGTCTTAAAAAAGACACAAGGCACTGGCCACATAATAAATCCCCAAATATTAAAAGAAAAACACTACTTTCAGAAATTTTTCTAATTCTTAAATCTACAGTTTCACCAAATTTTTGAGTGAGCTTTCTTCTGAGAGAAACTTGCTTTGGCATACTTTTTATTTACTTATTTATTTTTTATCTTTTATTTACTTATTTATTTTTTAATGAAAACTGTGTCTTAGGAAAGGTTTTCCCCTGAGAATGCTTCAAATATCTTCATTTCCCACAGATATGTATTGAGTACTAAAAATGAACTTGTATTCATTCAAAACTCAAAAAGAATTAGAATGCATTTTCCTAAATCATCCTAACAAAGACATCAGTGAGGTAAAAACCTGAATTTTAGAACAAAATTCTGTTCTCTTTCTAGTCTCATTATTAAAATCCTGCTCATAACATGATTGCTATTTTCCATACTATCTACCGATTATAAACTGACATAATTTTAAAATGAAACGAGGTCTCTTTCTGAAATATTCAAGATGCATTACCATCTGGTTTTATATCAGCATTTGAACAGATCCAAAATCATTCTATTACCAAGCATTATCAAAAATAGTTCACCTCCCTTCAAAGCACATACTCCTTTCAAAACATATTCAAGTTACAAACTTTGAGATTTACCTCATTTTCCTAACTCCATCAGATATGGGATTGTCACTCACAATTACATAACTAATTTATGCATACAGGTAACTCAGTTATACTGACCAAAGCTAGTTTTATCATGAGACTTTTTTGGAAACAATTTGAGAAGACATAGTGTACCTGATTATCTGAGAATTTATAGGAAACGGAAGGAGTAACAAGAATTACTTGCACTGTGAATACTATGTCCATATGAATCTTTCCAACTGGCTGAAGAGAGATAGCCCCCCAAACCCAAATATATCCCTCACCCTTATTTCCAAATGCAAAAGAAGACAACAGTACTTCCAAAGAAGATGCTCAGTTAAAAACCAGCATCCACATTAAATAGAAAATAGTAGGTGATGGGGTGAAGGACGGACTTCCTACCAGTAAATGCAACAGCAAGACACCACCTTTATTAAGTGAATGACCATAAGAAAGATCCAATTCACTCAAAATTATTTTGATTGTTTACAAAATAAGTGAGACTTGTATCTAAACAAATCTTTGGATGAAATTTATCTTCTGAAAAATATTTTCCTGCCACCAAAATATATAAACATAAAAATATTTTCCTGCCACCAAAACATAAAAAAAAGTTAGCTTTCTCATTCATTCACTTAATCTTAAATACTGATTCCAGAAAAGGATGGATGTGTATTCTGTCCCCAAAGAATTTATCATCCAACAATGGCAAGATGACAAATGATGATACAGTCAGTCTTAATTTCACTATGATTATCACAACCTCCACACATATACACACATACACAAAAATTTCTCTGGTCCTCAAAGCAGTATGTGTAGTAATTGCAAAGCAATTATTTTTTAAAAAACACTAACGGGGCCGGGCACAGTGGCACGTGCCTTTAATCTCAACCTATGAAGTGAGGCCTAGAGTAGGAATTGCTTGAGTCAGTGGGTTCCAGACCCGCCCGGAAAAGCTGGGTGTTGCCTGTAATTACAGCTACCTGGGAAACTGAGACAGGGTATCGCTTAAGTCCATGGTACCCTGGACAACGTGAGCCTGTGGTTCCCTGGGCAAATGGTCAACTTGACCATTTTACTGGAGAGGATAGAGGTTTTCAAGTCAGATTATTGTATCTTTGTCACCTTGAAAAATAAGAGACTTCTTGTGACACTTTTAAAAATATTTTAAAAGTGCCATTTTGAATCATACAATTTTCCTTTAGGTGCTAATTTAAATATAACTTCTAATGTCAGTTTATGCTTAATCCCTGCTGATTTCTTTCTACTCAAAACTGGAAAAAATGTACAAGTCTGTCAACATATAATGATGCTTTAGGAATGCTTTTAAATATTTCACACTACAAATACATTTAAGAAAATAAAAAGTAAAACCAACAACCCTAGGAAAACTGCCCAAGACCATCATATAGATTTAAAACATGAAACACACATATATACCCTATATATATAGAATGGGAAAAAATACAGTTCAACATCTACATTTTAGGAATTAACTAAACTGGAATAAGTAGAAAGCAACTTGGGAACAAATTGAATGTACTATAGAAAATAACACAGATCATGATAATGCATGCCAATGCCAACATTTTATAGGCAAGAGGTTGAATGATTTAGATACTTGCTATAGTAAAAGGGTAATGTCATTTTAAAAAGAAAAAAATGTTTTCACAAAGCAACATTCTATTTTTGTGCATTATGTAAGTCTTTTCCTACTAAAGGAAATGGAACAAATTTTCAATATAACTCAACTGATCAGGAATAACATGTGAAACCAAAATTTCCTTATAATCTTTTCCTATTATGAGATTATGTACATCAAATATGATATTCTCCCAATGGGAAGATGTGCTTAATATTTCTTCACATTTGGGTACTCAAACACCCACAACATAAAGTTGTAACAGCTTTATTAGACTCACAGAAATATCTAAGTATCACTCTATTTGTAAATCACTTCCTTTCATCCCATCCCTCTTTCTTTACATATGTAAATTATGGTGTCAGATCCAGACCCACCACCAGCCACCACAAGAAAATTATCCTCCAGGGATATCAATCTGGCTTGTTATTCTTGTTTCAGCATAAAAAAGGGGGGGGAGGAAGCAGCTATTTTCAGGAATCAGAATTTGATTAGATTTCTGGCTCACTGGCCTATGTTTATGCCTTAAAAGCATTACCCTGTGCTTCTAACTGTTTGGGCTTTTTTTTTTTTTCCCTCTTTTAGAGCCAAGATGTGGTATAGTGTTTCCAATAAAAATTGCTTCAACTAATATATGCCTAGTTTTAGAGGGAGCATTTGGTCAAAATTCTAATATTCCCTCTTGGGAGTCAGTAACTTCCAGCGACAGATCTAAATGTGCAGAACAGAATTATAAACAATACACACAAAGCCATATATTCAAATGGACAGTCTTTTTGCGCTTATTCTGAGGGTTATCATGAGACACGCCATATAATTATCACTTAGAATATCGATCTGTCAAGGTAATAAATTATCACAAAATGTGTAAAATACATTTCTCTTCCATGATAAAAAAGTGTTTTCTACCTAGATTGAGCTGAAGCAGAATGCCATTGTTTAAGTTTGTGAATCACCACATAATTAATCAGAATAAATGAATGTGTGCATTGCTATAGGCTACAAATGTTAAATTAGAAAAACACATGGCACAGGTCTGCCAAAGGGAGAATGTGTCCAGCTGTCTTCATTTTTCTTGATTGTAATAAATGTTTTCATTTCTGTGGCCACTGAAAACTTGAGAGGACCCTCTCATTTTTCTCTCACATACATGGTTTTAATCTAAACCTTGCAGAGATACACTAAGGGGAAAGGAGAGAATGTATTACAATATTGCACTCATCTGGCTGCATTAGACTCAATATATGAAATCTCAAGGATATAGATTTGTCACATGCCAGCCCAAGCTGAAGTTAACCACCAAGAAAATATTTTCACTATTCAGCTGACAGCCAGGATCTACTTCCACAAACCCGCATACTGACAAGTTCTGTTCTGTTCTCCAGTTCTTCTTAACCACCTCTTCCCTTGCAGAAAAAAGAAGCTATTTAATTAATTTATAAGTATCCTGACTATTGAGGCATCAGAAAAAATTACTCATCAATAACAGTCAACTAAAAGCAAAAGCACATCCCACAGGAGCCAGCAAATAAAACAAGCAAACACCAGCAGGTATTGATCCGCAAGGCTCCCAATACTCACTAAAGGCAGCCACCGCCAGGGCCAAAGTGACAATAATGGAGAACCAGGAGACCCACAACGCCTTCTTTCTGTAGTTCTGGGCTTCATGAGGTTTTAGTCGAGTACTGCTTTCCAGCAAGCCTGACAAAAACAAGGAGAAAAGGAAGTTAGATGTTTCCTTATTAAGAAACCTAAAACTAAGGCAACACATTCTTATCCAAGGACTGCAAGCTAACAGCCAAGATCAACATGTGTTTTGTTTGGCCCATGCTGTATTTTAACAATTAAGAAAGCTGATATAAGGCCAGGCACGGTGGCTCATGCCTGTAAGCTTCAGCCTATGAAGCGGCCGGGGGTAGGGATTGCGGTTCGAGTCCCACCTGGGGCCCATAGCAAGACCTAGCTCCAAAAAAATAGCTGGGCATGGTGGCGCTTGCCTGTAATCCCAGCTACCTGGGAAGCTGAGGCTGGGGATTGCTTGAGTCTGTGGTACCCCGAGGAACGAGAGCCTGCGGTTCCACGGGCAAAAATAGCAAGACCTAGCCTCAAAAAAAAAGAAAAAAAGAAAGAAAGAAAGCTGATATAGAAATCAAACTTTCTGTCATCTCTTGAAAAATGCTTGGTTCTGGGAACATAGGCATGTGTTCCTGCATGTATGGTAATAGCAGCTGACCTCAGATAGCATGGCCTTGACCAGATGCAGCTAGCCCTGCTCTGTGTTAGCGCACTTATCACACACAGGTGGTACACTTTCCATAAACCGTGCTATGAGAAAAGCAGCACAAAGAGCCCAGGTAGTGTTGGGCCTTCAGGATCCTCAGCTGTGGGCACTGATCTGCATTAATCCACCAGCTTAGGCCCTGCTGATGGACTGGGTTCTGGCCCATGTGTTGAATCATGCAAGACAAAAACCTATGCTCCCCTTGACTAGTAACAGGGGAAGGGCCTTTTCTCTTTAACCACAGGCAATAACAATCATTAGGGCTAAATAATACACTCATATTTTCTTCCATTATTCTATAATATCTATGTCAAAGAAAATGTTAAGATTAGTAAAGTAAACCTGATAAGACTGGAGGCATCCACTAGGGTTGGCCAAGTGTAATGTTTATTTGTCTCCTATGGCTTGAACATTGAGAAAGCTTGACCACAGAAATATTCATGACGACCCCCAGGCAATGCCCAACCTTCAACGGCTTTAGGCTGAAAACTAAAACAGCTTCAGTATGACCCCAATTTATATATTTTTTTCTTCTCTTGTGAAAATAGGTCATACAAAGTATCTCGTAGTTGCATGGAAATTCAATTTTTCAGTCATTCATTCCACATAAACAGGCATTTAGGACAGTATCTCCAGCTTACCCTGCAATATACCTCCCAGAGTAGCCTCATCACAACAGCTCCACTGGATGAAGAAATTAAGTCAAAGTTTGGGCACCCATTTGTAAAATACTGCGAAGCATGTGAATAGTCACACCACTCAAAGTGCATCATTCCATTTGAAAGACTGGACACCACACAAAGCCTCTAATTATCCAAAACTATACCCAGTTCAAGAATTGTAATTAGGATCCTGCTAACACATCTCAGTTCCATTTACTACTAAGATTTAAGCATACTAAACAAAAGCAAGAAGAAACGCCAAAATGGTTGATTCCTGAGCCTAGCTCATAGCCCAGAGACTTAAACAATCAAAATCTACAATCCTATACAGGATCAAAAGGTAGATGAGGTCACAAACATGGGCTTATAACCATCTCTGTCTCCCTATAAAAATCTCCCTAACTCTTCCTCAATAAATGCACTTATATGGGAAGAAAAGCTGTTAAATTCTGCCCTAGGTAGAGGTAATTTCAAATTAAAATGCCTCTGTCCATCTCTTTCTACTCTTTTTCTACTTCTCTAAGTGCTAAAAAATTCTAATTTTCAACTATGATTACCCTTGTCATCACTCAAAGCCACAATCTAGAATGAACAGGTCCCACATACTCCCAATAATTTAGTTCCCTTTTCCCAAATGATATAAAAATCTTTCATTCTGGCCAACTGATTCTCAGGAGAAGTGAAGCTGTAACATATAAATACTGACTCAAATAAGCAGTTCATTTGCTGGATATTTTGACAGCAATAATCTCAAGAGGTTTATCCACCAAGGATAAATACAAGGTTCCTTTTGGAAGCAGATTTAATTTTCTAAGAGAGAAGATAGTCACCTGGGTTTTCTATTCTGTGACATATTTCTTTCCCTTCTCAAAGCCAACTGTCTCCAACAATCTAACTGGTCCTGACCACACACACCTACATACCTCAGCCCATGCTAGGGAAGCACTTCCAAAGAGAATTTTAGACAAGAGTCCACCGACAGCCCAGTCAATATGGTGGTTTGCAGGTTCTCTCAGTAGGAGAACTGGTGGTTCTCCCCCAAATCCGATCTCATGTGTTTTAGATTTCTTTAAATAGAAAGTTATGAAAGATTTCCAAGAAGGGCTCAATTTCCCAATTTTAGCCTACCTTTGCTGATTTTGTTAAAGGTTTTTCTTTCTAGAATTATAGATATTAAGAATGAAAATTTCCATTCCTCAAAGAGAAGTGGGACACAATAACCAAAAGAGACTGAGCTTATAAATGACTGGTCCTTGCACAGGTGCCTCTATCTCTACCCTTGTGCTGGCTGCATGCACTCAGAAGCAATGGAGATATAACTGAAACTACTAAAGTATTTGTGAAGCTGTGTTTCAAAGGTAGAGAAAGGCCGCATAGTCTAGACAAGCTAACACAGGTCTCAAATTTGCAAGCAGGGCTGAGTCTTTTCTACCCATGAGTGACCTCTCGTTAAAATTCCTAATTTCACTCAAATTTCATACACTTATAATTTGAGCCTGACAATGGTAAACATAGGGTTGTAGTAATCCAGGACTGATGTCTTATTATTTGAAGGGGAGAAGTTTAAATCATCAGTCATTTCTATGCTAGTGTGAAACACTTGCAATTGCTTTTGCTAAGAGTTGGTCCCTCTAGGAGTCTCTGAAGGAATGAGACTAATCATTGGATTGTAAGGGAAATACTAAAGAGCTTGCATTGCTCTAAGGCTAAGCTGGACTCTGTGGCTTGTGGTAGAATGATAGGGAAACAAATGTAGAGAGTAACACAGGTATTAAAAAGAGTTGGGGGTGGAGTCACCTAAGACAAACTGGCTTATTTCTGTATTTCCTCTCTAGTGGTCTTAGTCACAAAGTTCATACTCCCTGAACACCAAAGTTCAGTCAAATGGCGCTTCATTTACTGACATTTTAAGCTAGCTAGGTTTCAGGGAATCTGGTTACATCATTTCTATGGGAAAAATACATATCTCCAAATTTCTAAAATACTCGATTACAATGCAACCCCTCGAATGAAATTAAATGCAGTCTGTAAGAGTAGTGATAGACTGGAAGAAAGATAGGATGAGAGAAGTCCAAATACCAATACACATCCAGGTACCCACTCCCACACCCCCTTACAGGTATTTAGTCCTAAAAGGAAGTAAGCCCGGCATGATGGAATGATGCATAGCACTCCACTGCTGAAGTTTCCTCCTCCTTTAAATTCTCTCACCATTGGGGGAAACAATAACAATTGAATTATCCCCCAAGGGATACAAAAACTGATATTTAGATGCTGCCCGAGCCCCCCCACCCCCCATTCCCCAAATGAAAGGGAAAAAAATACAAATCTCCCCAGGTAACCTTTGGACTTATTTAATAAAAATAACTCACTTATTAACTCTTTGCTGTCAGGAACAGATAGATAAAAGAATGTGACACTGACTTTCAGCTTTCAATGCCACCCAGCACTGGATTCTTGGGGGATAGGGTTCATCCTAACAGAAAGGCTGTGTGTGACATGCAATGCTTCATACTGTCACCGTTTATGAACACTAAGTGCTTTCATGCTGTAATATAATGGAAAATGAAATTCAGTTGACCAGTGAAAAATAACCTTAAGAGTAAATTCAGAAGAGCTATTTTACACTTGTGCATAAACTAGGAGATGACGCTAAATATTAACTCACCCCAGCACTTCTTTCCCTCCTATCATTTAGTAGGGTGGGGAGAAATGGGCTACTTTGACAGATGACCTGCAATGCTACAAAAATAAGCTCAGCCCTGAGGTCTTTCTTCGATACAAAATTTTTTAATCCTACATTATTAGTTGCAGAGAGAAAGGTAATTTATAGAATCTGTAATAAAACGGAAAGGTTTTGCTGGATGCTTATGACATCACCAATCATCAGCCCAAAATGATATAAATTAATGTGAGAAAAGAGGTGAAACTGCAACATAGGCGCAGAACTCCTTGCAACTGGAGCGGTTCCAGGTCTCGCTGAGCATCCCTGCCGATTCTGTAGAAATTGTCGTTTCCATGTCATTCTCTTCCACATGCTAGATTTTACATTTTTTAAGAGGAAAGAGATCGTGTCTGAGAACACCAAACCGTAATAAAAATGTACAGAAGATACTAAGAATAGGACGGAAACCTGCTAAGACTAAAATATATAAATCCGCCACGACCAACAAAATAAGGCTTCCCAGAAAAGGGGGTGGAGGTGGCAAAAAGCCGGCTTCCCACTGTAAGGCCTGGCTGCGAGAATCCCGCTTCGGTCACTAGCCTGTTTTAGCAGGACCACTGAGCTGTTTTTTTCTTTCTTTTGAGGAGGCCTAGGATTTAGTTCAGCAGGAAGCAGAAAAGGTATAGACAGGGCCATTAACAAGGCTCCCTCCGCTGAGCCAAAGGAAAGAAGGGAAGGAAGGAAAGAGAAATAAAAAGGAGAAAAAGACCCGGGAATGAAGACGGGAATCTCTCCGGTTTCCCGCCGGCACTCAAAATGGTCAGGGTCTCAGCGGGAAGGTAGGTTTGGGCCTCCCAGGAGCAAAAACCACCGCGAGGTTCCAAGCCAGAGTGTTGGAAGCATTCTCAAGAGGGTGGGGACACGCGCTCTAGGACACAGCTGCATCCACCCAGACGAGGGTGGCGGCCCGAGTCCCAGGGACCCAGTCCCCTGCGCCCAACACCGATAACGGGTCAGTGGCCCGCGGGGAGCCGCCCCACTCGCCCCCTGCGCCGCATCTGGCGGCCGGCGGCCGGCCAGGGACTCCTCGAGACGAAACCCGCGGAGGAAGTTCTCCCCGAGCGCCCGCGGGGTCGGAAGGGCTCGGCGGGGAGGACGCGCCCAGCTCAGGGCCCCGGGAGCCGAACAGAGCCCGCAGTCCCCCGGGAGCGCTGGGCGCCGAAAGCCGAGAGCAAGCGAAGGAAAACCGCCTCCCGCTCAAACTTTTCCAGGGGCGCAGAAGCCAGCTGGCGGGGAGGAGGGCGCGGGCCCCGGCGGGGCGGCCCGGGCGGCAGGTTCTCGGGTGCCGGGGAGGGAGGCGCCACCCCGGCGGCCCGGGCTGCGGGCAGTGGGGCTGCGCCCCCGCTCCGCGCGCCCCGAGGCGCGGAGGCCAGCCCCCGGCCCCGCTCGCAGGCGGCGACGGCGTGGGGGGCCACGCGGCCCCGCCGGGCGGCGGACGCCCGGGACGGCGCGCTCACCTCGGTCCTCCAGCGCGTCGCTGAACTGGCCGCTCTCGCTGATCCGCAGCTGCCGCTCCCCCTCGGGCTGCGGCGGCTCGCGCGCCGGGGAGCTCAGCGGGCCCGGGCCGGGGGCGGCGGCCAAGGGCGGGTGGCCCCGGGGCGGCGGCGGGGCGGCGGGGCCCGTGGGGCTGCGGCGCTCGCTGCCCGCGGCCGGCTCCATGGCGCGCGGCGGAGGATCCGGGAGGCGGCGACGCGCGCGGCGGGGACTCGAGGCAGAAGTGCGAGGCGCCGGGGCTCGCAGCCGGCCGAGGGGCGGACGAAGGGCGGGCACAGCCGAGCAGAGGTGCGCGGGGTGCAGGGGGGCGGGGGTGTCGGGGAGCCGCGCGAGCCGCGCGGCTGGTGGCGGAGGCTCGAGCCGCGCTGTCGCGGCCGCGCTCCGCCCCCGGGGGCAGGTGCGGGCGGCAGGGACCCGCCCCGAGGCCCCAGCGCGGGAGCCCGCGCACCTCGGCCGGCTGAGCGTGAGGGACCTGGCGGGGCCGGACTTCTGCGGGCTCGGGAGGACTGTCGGGGGCGAGGGCACCGGCGGTCGGCTGGGAGAGGCCCGGGGAGGGCGTGGCGGGGGCCCTGCCACACCCGCTGGGCGGGATGGTGCCCGGGGGGGGCCCTCCTCGAACCCGATTCCTCGGCCGTCCGGGAAGCCGGCGTCCTCGTCTGGTGCCTTTTTCTTCTGGAGCTGTACGGGTTTCAGAGGTCGTGGCGGGCTTCCTCCCGGGAAGCCGTCCTCGCCGTTCGTCCCAGGAATGTAAGGTTCACCTGCCCCCATCCCATCGGCGTCATCGGGCCTTCCAGGCGCTTTAACTGCCCTCTCAACTTCAGGGGACGGGCTACCATTTGAGACCTCTGGGCTTTCAGGATGATGTGGACCTCAAGGTGTCTCCATTGCGACTTATCTCTGGGCCTTTGCCCCACGGAGTCTCGTCGTCTGTGAATGAGTCTTGCCCATTCTTCAGGACTTGGATGAAAAACCTGCCTTTTTAAAAGAAGCTTCGCCGTTTGTCCCGGTGCGGCCCATCTCCAGCCGCCGGAAGCTCGCACCCTGGCACGGGCGGGCTAGTCCCCACTGCCAGGCCGCCCGCCACCGGTCCCCGCCGGGCCTGAGACCGCGCGGAAAGGTGCACCAGAGGAATGAACATGTAACAAATTCAGCTCGGAGTCTAGATTCATCTTCACTAGGATACCAGCTTCTAAATTTAAATCTGAGCCATCTAAAATTCCAGTTACTAATTTAAAGTCCACGTACTTTGGGAGTTGTTTTTGTTTTTTTGTTTTTTGTTTTTTGAGAGTAAGCAATTTTCTTTCTCTTACCTTGGTCTCCTACCTTGATAAAAAAATCAGAGCAGGATTTAAATGCCTTTGTGATGCAGTGAAAAATGCAAGCTATGGGAAGAGGCTTTTGTTTTACTTTGTCTTGCAGGGTAGAATTGAAATGTGAATTGACCTTTTTGACCACTAATTTCTTGAATTACAAACTGAATGCGTTGGACTAGGTCATTCAAAGGCTCTTGACGCTAGATAGGGAAGGAGGGACGTCAAAAGAAAGACAGGAACGTAGGAGGAAAGAAAATCTGCAATTAAATAAAGAACAACTTCTACCCAGTGTTCCTTCTGTCCTCTGAGGTAGACACTCCAGATTACTTTCACACATATCCCTTTTGTACCCAGCTGCAGACTTTTCTCCTCCAGGTTATCGCATTTGATCCATCAGTCAGTAATTCTCAAACATTAGAATCACCTGGGGGAGTTAAAACAGGAGTCATCCAATGCCAGAGATTATATCAAAGGTGATGAAATTGTCTGACCTGGGACCTTGGTATGGGTTATTTTTTAAGGTCCCTTCCCATTTTAAGGATCGTCTGGGAAGCGTTTATGCACTTACCTGTTTATTTAAATTATGATTCCTTGTTGCATCAAGATTCTGATAAAGCAGATCCGAGGTCTGAGAATCTTCATTTGAATACCACCTCCTCTCCTCCCCCAAGACCTGCATAATTTCAAAGGAAGGGTCATTATTGTTTTCTCTGTATTCTCTATTGGTTTTCTAGTGCAGCATCTCAAATGTGAATGTGCAAATGAACACCCGGGATTCTTGTTAAATGCGGATTTTTAGCTCTGTAGGTGTGGGGTAGAGGCTGACATTTCAAACGAACCTCCAGGTGCTACTGACACTGCTGCTCTGAAGACCACACTTTGAGAAATAAAGATCTAGGAGTTATTCATTATTCATGGGATAAATATATTTTCCTGCAAGTCCCAGCTGCCCTGGTTCAATAAGTCATTCTTGTCTCCTACAGAAAGATTTCTCTGACTCCAGCTCCCCCGGGCACTCCTTTTTGTGAACTCCAAGTGTTTAATAATTCACTGCTCACTTCATGTGTGAGGCAGGGATTGAGCCCTTACCTGATCCCCTCATCTTTACTCACTGACATTCCCCTGAATGTCAAGGGCATAGCATTCCCCCAAACAAGCTGATTTACTGGAAGATAGTATTAGCTTACAATCTTGATGGTTATACTGTGGGCCTGGCATCTTTCTAAATGTTTTACATCCCTGTCTTTGTCACTCAGCTACTACTATCATTTGACAAAGAAATCAAGGCAAGTCTTTTCAGCTTTAACACCACAACCCACTGTGGTACTGCCCCCTAGGGGTCATTTTAGAAATTTTCAGGTGCTTTAATTGGTTATCACAATGAGGGGAAAAGGGGGGTCACGTGGGCTTTTAGTGTGGGGTGGCCAAGGAGGTAAGATGTCCTGAATATGCAAGACTTTGCCATTCAGTGAAGGTTGTTTGTGTCCCAATCCCAACATGGCTTTCATATGTCAGACTAGTTTTCTGGGGATGTTAAAATGTGCTTACAGTTAAATGGGAATCCTGTTTTGTATATAAACACAAAATATGTTTATACCACACTGAATGTTCTCTATCTGTAAAAATGTGTAAGTCTAGGAAATAGTTGACTTTGTTCATTGCTTTGGAAAAGCTGGACACAAGTCAGTTCCACTGTTGTCCTCTGAGTCAGCAATCAATACATCTGCACCTGCCACACATAAAACTGCCACAGGCCTAGGAATTCCATATGGATATATGAATATATTTAGCTCCTATTTCAAAATGCCAAAAATAAAGAAAATGTGTCAATAATAACCCCAAGTCTTCCCTGATAATTGTACCAGTGTACTTCAATTTTTGTCTTCTCCAGATGGAGCTAAATTAAAATATTGTCCTATTTGCTTTGTGTGATTATTTCAAAAAAAAATTATTCCATAGTCTTGTATCACTGCTTTTAAATTATAAGTTGGTGCAAATATCTGACTATTTCCTTGTGACCTCGGATGTAGTTCTGGGGAAGCATTAATAAGAACAAATACTTATTAAATATTGATTTACCTTTGCTCCATTATTATTAGGTCATTATATGGATTTTTAAACTACACGCATTGGCACTGTGTATTAGTACTATTTCATGGTCACAACAGTGAATAATACAAAACAATTGATATAAAATGGGGGACTTAACTATCACCATTAAGTCAACCTAAGGAAAAACAACTACTAAATGCAATGTGGGAGTCTAGATGGGATCCTCGAACAGAACTAGACATTAGGTATGAATAAAGCATGGGCTTTAATAGTAATGTATCAGTTATGGTTCAATCATTGTAATAACTGTATCAAGACCCACTCAATAAATGTGGAAACTGAAAGCAAGGCACTTAGTACTATCTTGTTAAATTTTTTAAATCTAGAATTTTTCTAAAGGACAAAGTATTTTTTTAAGTAAAAATAAATTGGAGGGGGTAGCTTGAGTCTGAGAAGTATATACTCTAACCCTGAAATTTTAGAAAGTTGAACATTTTAGAAAGTTGCATTTGAGCAAAAACACATGGGAATGTAACCTGACTTTTGAAAGACAATTAGAATGTGAGTGGTGTCTTTCTTTGTTCTTATCTCTTTCTAAATTTTCAGTAAACGTCTCCGGACTCCTAGAAATACACACAGGAGCTGGGCACAGTGGCGCGTGCTGGTAAGTGACACAATCCTCAGGGTCTGGGGATTGTGGTTCGAGTCCTGCCCGGGGCAACACAGCAAGACCTAGTTCCAAAAAGAAGCTGGGCATGGTGGTGCATTCCTGTAATCCTAGCTACCTGGGAAGCTGAGGCTGGGGATTGCTTGAGTCCATGATACCACAGGCAAGGTGAGCCTGCAGTTCCATGGGCAAAAATAGTGAGATCTAGTTCCAAAAAAAAAAAAAAAAATGCCAAGAAGACAAGGAAAACAAAGCAGCAATAAGAGCCTCCTCTGCAATGAAAGTCACAACTACCCCTAGTGGAAAAACCAGTTATGGTTTTTAGGACACTGTATAAGAGATCACTTTGTCCTCATGACTTTGCAAAGTAGGTGTTATGAGTATCCCCATGTTAAAATAAAGAAACTAAAGCCCAGGCTAAATCACATTACTAATGAGCCAAGGTGTAGTGCTCCTAGGACTTGCCCTTAATCTCTACACCACATAGGCACTGTGGAAGAATCTAAATATGACCAGAACATGGCTGCTACACCTAATTTCTCTACATCAGATTTCACGTTAAAATATCATTGTTTTTCTTTGTCACTTTTGTGGGCTTTAGAAATCCAAACATCAACACATTACTACTTCGTGTGTCTTCTAGAAACATGGGCTACACTTCGAGCCAATGTGCCCTGGCAGGCATATACCAGTGGTCAAGAACCCCAGGCCTCAACTGGATGAGGAGCTGGGTGATGGGGTAGCTAAACTGGTTACCAAAGTCAACATCATTTATAAAAACATGGGCCTAAGGTCTTTTCTTAGAAAAGAATTCTAAAATAATTATAATTATAAAATTCCTCCAAAAAGAATTATAAGGCAATTCCATGGAATATTTAGGGAATCAGCATGTTAAGAATAAACATTAGTAAAAGGTTTGTGTGCAAATAAAATAAGATGAAATAGAACTTTGTTAGATGCCATCTCTACATTTAAGGGACTGTCATGTGCTCACTAGACTAATGCACCTGAACTACATCTGCACATTAGAGTCACCAGGGCTTGAGCCATGTATTTCTTCTGGGTGGACAGAGACAGTCCTGGTGTAGCATTGATAGTTCCAAGTTTGGGGAAGCCTCCTCAGTCCTGGGAAAGTTTGGGTAGTCATTCTACCAGGATATGTTTAAAAATTCTAATAGCCAAACTACCTCTCTAATTATCCACATCAGGCTGCATGGGTGATTGTAGGCATAGCTAGTGGAGGTTCTTAAAAGAAATCACCCCAAGAGTCTCAGAGCTGGTCTCCTCAAGGTGTCCCACTCTGGCATGCAGATTATCTCAAGTTGAGAATGATGAAGGTTCTGGAAGCTAAGGAGACACTTTTGCCCTTCCACCAGTCAAAGAAATAATTTGCTTCTCTTTTACTACAAGAGGGATGTTGCTTGGGAACAGTTATTCAGGTTTAGGTTTACCTGCAGAAATGTCCTCTTTAGCTGAGAAACCTAACTTTACTTCTAGAAAAAATCATCTGTCAAGTGACATCTTTCTTCTCTTTCCATGGTTCCCCAACCCCCTATCCTATTCCTTCTTTTTTATTTAAGCAAATCATTTGTTTATATATAAATTTCACATCCTTGTAATCCGCAGGATTCACACCCCCCCCCCACCCTTACCCCTCTGTCCCGCCTCCCGCCCCGAGTTGTGTCCTTGAGTTTGGTTGTTAGCTTTTTTTTTTTTACTTTCCTTCATAGCTTTTTGTTTATCTTTCCCAAGTCCCACATAGCAGTAAATCCATTTTGTGTCTGTCTTTATATTTTTGACTTGTTTCTGCTAATATGATTTCTTCTAGATGCATCCATGTTATCATAAATTCATCTAATTTGTCATTTTTAATTGATGAGTAATATTCCATTGTGTATATATACCACATCTTTTTCATCCGTTCATCTGTTTTGGGACATTTGGGTTGTTTCCATGTCCTTGCAATTATAAATAGTGCTGCAATAAACATCCAGGCACAGGCGTCTCTTTGTACCCATACTGAGGTCTCCTTTGGGTAGATTCCCAGAAGAGCGATTGCTGGGCCAAATGGTAGTTCCATTTTCATTAGTTTGAGGTTCATCCACACAGCTTTCCACAGTGGCTGGACCAGTTTACACTCACCAGCAGTGTAAGAGCATTCCTTTCTCTCCACATCCACGCCAGCACTTGTTGTTGCCTGTTTTTTTTTTTATGTGGCCCATTCTCCTTGGTGTAATTTTGATTTGCATTTCCCTGATTGCTAGTGACATTGAGCAATTTTTCATGTGCCTGTTGGCCATTTGTATTTCCTCTTTGGAGAAGTGGTTTTTTAGTTCTTCTCCCCACTTTTTGATTGGGCTTCTTGTTTTGCTTTTGTTTAGTTGTGTGAGTTCCTTGTGGATCTGCATTGTTAATCCCTTATCACTCTTGTGGAGGGCAAAAATTTTTCTCCATTTGGTTGGGCTTCTTTTAGCTTTTTCTGTTGTCTCTTTTGCTATACAGAAGCTTTTTAGTTTGATGTAGTCCCATCTGTTTATGTTTTCCTTCAAATTTTTGCCATCTGCAGATGATTCCAGAAAGGGATTTCCGAATTGTGCTTCATGAAGGATTTTGCCCAAGTTTTCCCCTATGTATTGATCAGGATGAAATGTCAGCTTGCTCTTCCCAGCTGAAATTGGGATCAGCCTACTCACTGTAGATTCCTGTTGTGCACAGTGTTAAACTTTTTCTTTTGCCAACCAGTCTGATGATGTTTTGAGTACTCAAGCACTCCAAGATGAACCTAGAAGGGTTGGGGGAGTTTTCCATTATACCTCAACACAGGAATACCAAGCAACACACAATCAAAATTTAGGCAATCAAAATTAGTCACTGTGGCACTGGCTCTTGCGGAAACAAAGAATTTATTTTGAGGACAACAAAGTTTACTGCAAGATGACATGAGGCAAAGCTCAAATTTGATTCCCCATGATGGGGCCCAAGACCAGTTTTATAGAAACAGGTAAAAAGTTAGGAATATAGAAGTTATGGGTTTGGTAAAATCTGACTGGCTAGTTACAAGTCAGTCTATATATAAAAAGGTTATTGTTTTGTTTTTCAAAACAATCATATTTAGGGGATTATTATTGCTGTTCATTCACTTCTAAATGTGGTCCAGGCTATTGCTGACAGACCCCTCCCTTACTTCTGAATGAAATCTGAAGAACCCCATTTCTCTGTCTCCTTAGTTCTTTGGCTGACTTGGAATTTGGCATAAGGTCAGTTGCTTCCATGCATGCTCTGGTTGTACAGCTTGTGGGTGATTGTCAAGTTTTGTTTCCTCTTTGTAAGCAAGTTCAAAAGATAGTTAAAAAACATAACTATTTTGGCTGATGGTGCACAGCCAAGCTTTCAGTAGGAACGGTTGATTGGCATGCCCTAGGCCCCTCTCACCATGCCATATTGAGGAAGCCTTTCCTTCATCAAGCTGCTGCAGCCGAACTGACCAGACTCCTTCTTGGGGCTCTTAAGATCACTGTTTCTGAGTGGTAGCAAGCTGTCTTGCCTTTCAGAAAGGCACAGTTTTGTCATATCCACAGATGAGCACCTGACATCATCCATGTGTTTTGGGAACTAGCAGTGGTATATCAGACAGAGGCAAACATGAAGACAGTCAGGGTCACGATGGAGACCACCACCAACATGATGATAACCTGTTTTTTTTCTGATTGGTGGTCACCACAGCCAGAGTGTTTTGGGAAGAAACACCCTTTTTCTTCGGGTGATCCCAATGTGCAGCCGAACATGAGAAGGCATGCTTGAGGACAGTGCTTCTCAACTTGAATCTGCACAAAAACACTGGGGATCCTGGTAAAGTACAGATTTCAATTCTGTAAGCCTGGGGTGGGACCCAATTTCCTGCATTTCTAATAAGCTCCCAGGTAATGCTAGTGCCGCTGTCACACAGACCACCCTCTTAGTAGTCAGAGTATGGAATGCATGAGCAATAGGTTTCATCTTTACTTTGAAAGAATTGACAATTTGTCAGGAGAGAGAAATGTGGGGGTAAAATTAACTGGAGGCAAAATTAAACAAAACATAAATATAACTAGTAATACAGCAGAGAAAGGGAAAAGGTTCTTTGATACATTACTCTTCTGGAGTTCTCCATGCTCAATGCACAGTGGGTATTCCATACACAAAAAGGGGTAACTGGAAATGCTCTGTGGGCGTGAGCAGCAACTTATTTGCAAGGAAAGGGGAAGGTAACAGGAGAGAGTAACAGTGGGCATGAAGATTCTGTTTTAAAGATACCTAAAACCTGTATAAATATATAGATCTATAATTCTCCTCAAATGATAGTTACCTTTGGGGAAGGAGGATGGTTGGGCTTGGACAGGGCATATCAAAGGAAGCTTCTGGGGTGACTGAGAAGTTTCTAGCCTTGAAAGAACTTGCTTTATAATCTATTAAGCATGCATTTAACTTATGTGATTTCCAGTATCTGTTTTACGATGCAATAAAAATACTTATAAAAATTATATCCAGAAAAGCTAATATACTGTGAGGGATAGGTTATCCTGGACTAAGTAGTTTGTACTGAACCAGGGCACAAGTTGCCAGGGGATATTGAGTGTGCAGGACGAATGAGTCATCTCAGCTCAATGCAAAGTAAGCCCCCCCATACTCAATGTCTCTGAAAGCAGAACTCATTGTCTTTCCAAAAGATACAATTCACAGTTTTGGTGATGGGGCTGGAAACCTGAGCTTGTAATAAACTCTTCTAGGTAATTCTGAGAAACCTCTTTGAATGCATTTCCTCTTTCCTGTCTCTTTAACCAAGCAGTCCTCCACCTTGACTGCACATGAGAGTGAGTTACCTGGAGAGATTTTTAAAATCCATGCTGGTGGACGTCTGTAGTTGTCCTACCACCATAGTCCCAGTGATCCATCATCACAGTTCTTTTTTTTTTTTTTTTAATTTATTTATCTATATTTCACATCATTTCAATCCCTGGGGGTCACCCACCACCTCCCCCTCCCACCCGCTCCAGCTGGTCCCCATTCTCCTCTTGTGCAGTTTCATTTGGTTGACCATATATTAGTGAAACCATTTGGTTTCTGTCCCTTTCCATCTGGCTCGTTTCTGCTAGAATGATT